>JARHVA010001806.1:0-282500 GCA_037957365.1 Torreya grandis | reverse complement strand
TTGAGTCATATCCTTTAATTTCTAACATCACCCTTCTATCACTAAGAATCATCATCATCATCTCCCATCCTTGAGTCAGAACTACATCAATCTAAGGTCTTTTCCAACTATGTAGGTAATACTTAGCCACCTCTTAATGCCCAAGGATAGCTTAGCCATTATCTCCTTTATAATTTCCTTGCACATGTCCTTGCTAGGGGAATCATCATTAATCACATTATGGATCATTGATTTGATGTAATTTAATCCATTTCTTATCCCTTATATTTTAGTCTCTTAACTTTATAATTTCTTATCTATCCTTACCACATCATATTGATTTATTTTGCTTTGAGCTACACCCATTATCAATATTATCAAGTCCTTGTATTATCTTGACTAATAACTCTCCCTTACATGCATCCTTTCTTGAGATATAGCTAAATATTATGGATTTTTAATCCTATCATCATCATGTTATGGTTTATTCCCCCCTAAGATGTTTCAAAAATCATGATCCACTCATCTCTATTCCCTGTGCATGTGTCTTTGCTAGGAGCATCATAATTATGTAGCTCATTTCTCAAGTTGAATTTATATTCTTCATATTTTATCTTTCACTTAGCATCCAATCCCCTCATCTATCCATCACATCCCACCCTTTGTTTCTTCTTTTGAGTGATAATCCATCTCATTCTTCCCCATATTTCCCCTTGAGGGAGCATCATATCCACTAACATCATATATACTAACATTCATCCATGAAATGGTTTTTCTTTGAAATACCATTACTCCCTCCAATTCACTCTATTATCAATGTCATTTCAATGAGGGAAAAATGTATGAACTTAAATTCATTTACATGTATTATTGTCACTAATATTCCTATTAGTTGACACTAATTCTATTAATCTCATTTATTCTAATTTATCCCCATCCTAATCATTTATTTAATGCCCCCCCCCAAATATCTATTCATTCACTAACCTTATTCATCCCCACCAATCAATTAATTTATCCTAAATTACCATTATCCCATCATAATCATATCTTATCTATTATTTGGGAATTTTAAATTCCCAATAATCCACCTACCCACTTACCTATCCCTAGGCTCTCATACATCCATAGTCCCTAATCACTCATATAATCCCTATTTAATCCCCAATCTTGTCATTATTAACCCAGGAAGGTTTATAGACTCCTCCAAATATAAAACCTTCTCTAAACATCCCCCTCCTCTATAGAATCCTCCAAATCTAAAGGTTTCCAAGGAATTTTAAATTACTTGGATAATTCCCATCCATTGATCTCCCTCAACCAAGTTTAAATCTCAACCATTAATTTTCTCCCTCCAAATATATTTAACCAAGATCTTCCTCCAACTCAAAACTAACTTGGAAATCCATAGAGACATCACATTGATACTATATTTCATCCACAAAGCTCTCTTTCATCCATCCATAGCTACTATCAAAGCTCATTCAACCATTTGGAAGCCATTATCAACACTTGGCAAGAAATCCAATATTTTGAAATTTGGTCATCAACAATCCATTTACAAATCCTAGAGTGGAGCCATAAGGAGGCAAAAATGATGGTAATAATGTTCTTATTATGATTATTTGCCTCTTTTATCCATTCTAATTGGTGTGATTAAGTTTTATGTTTTTATTACTAGAATTAGTAAAATAATTTGGATCTAAAATTTAGTACAAACTCCATACACATCACCCAATCATAGATAAGTCATACATCCATACTAAATATGTTGAAATAGTTAAAACATGTTAATGTAAATCAAAATGTAAGAAATATAACCAGTGCTAACATATATACATACATCCATCAATCATGTATAAAGTCTATGTAAACTAATAATGATTCCATCAATGTCCAATACCCATAATACAAAGTCTCATAAATAATTGTGAATATATATATATATATATATATATATATATATATATATATATATGTATGTATATATATATATATGTATGTATGTATATATATATATATATATATGTATGTATGTATATATATATATATATGTATGTATGTATATATATATATATATAATTATGTATATATATATATATATGTATGTATATATATATATATATATATATGTACACACACACACACACACACACATGCATATTATATAATGTGTTTATACAAAAAGATACATCTAAAAATATGTATACATTGATGAATTAATTTATCACATATCCCCTATATCTATGTCTCATCCTATCCTTCAAATAGAGTGTTTAGTCTCAGTAATAGCTCCGCACATCATGGTGTGCCTTGTGGAGGACCCATCACATGTTGTACCTATCCCACTGACCTCTCTAACTCCACTAGCTAAACTGATCTAGTAGATGTTTAATATCTCATTGAGTACTCCTTAAGATATGGCACCCTTTAAGAACATGGTACATCATCCTCATACAAGATCCTATAATATGTATCATAATTAATTTCCCTCATCACTCTATCCAAAGTATCAATCTACCCCTATCCAATAAGTAGTACCCTCACCTTTGTTATCTTAGTCTAATTTCTCTCTCTCTCTCTCTCTCTCTCTCTCTCTCTCTCTCTCTCTCTCTCTCTCTCTCTCTCTCTCTCTCTCTCTCTCTCTCTCTCTCTCTCTCTCTCTCTCTCTCTCTCTCTCTCTCTCTGTGTGTGTGTGTGTGTGTGTGTGTGTGTGTGTGTGAATGATGTATAGTCTAGCATCTAGGTCTCTAAATCATGTGAAAATAATGATGTAACCATTCCATCCCCATCCATACCATATATAAATTCCTATATCTATCAACCTCATACTGTATTCATCTTATCTAAGTTGTTTGATCCCCTCTACCATCTAATACACATTGTAACCTAGCAACCTCCCAGTGAAATCCATTGATCTGTGTATCTTGAGCTCTAATATTCTCTTAAAGTCTATTAATAAGTGTATTATTCTCCCTATATCTAAGATCATGTGAATAACCATCCACATCCCCTTTATCTATCTACGTACCATTCACTACTCTCATAGTTACATTCTATTCTACTCCATCATTACTCTTTCTATCCTATTTTATATGTTAAGCATGGGATATATTGAGAGGGGGGTTGAATCAGTATATCATATATCTTATAAAACTTTCCTTTAACCAAATTTCACTTAACCAAACATTTAAGATATGCAATAAAACTCAAACAATAAACACCACACAAGATAGAGAGAGACACCAGATATAACGTGGAAACCCAATGTGGGAAGAACCAAAGAGAAAAATCTCAAGTATATGAATGAGCACAAACCCAAACAATATTCACAAGCCAAGCTTGCAAGAGCACCATACTCCTTTGCCGAGCACCACCCCAGCTACTATTTGTGAGCACCAACCCATAGGAGCACCACAGCCCTTTGTCGAGCACCAACCCAACAACAATTCTTGAGCACCAACCCATAGGAGCACCAACCCCTTTGCTGAGCACCAACCCACAGGAGCACCAACCCCTTTATGTATACCACACACCTATCTCTTAATGTTGTTATCTCAAAAAATGATAGATCAATATAACATCTCTTTCCTCTCTCTCACCTTTGCTCTTCTAAGATAGATATAACAAATCATATTCATCTTTCACAATTGCTCTTCTAAGCTAGATATTACAATATCAAATCAACCTCTATCTCTCATATATACAAATGGCTTCTCAAGCCTTTATTTAAAGCTTTCCAAATGACCTTTGGCCTTCCCCCTTTGTGACCCTTCAATCCTCATGGAAAATGGCACCAATCTTGGATGACCCTTCATATTCAAGCCTTTGAAAAGTCATGTGGTGACCCTTCATGACCGAAAATGTCCTTCCCACTTTTGTCTTTATCTTTGGTGACTTTTCATCTTTCTCAAAGTGTCCCTTCATGGGAAATTGTGCCCTTACTCTTTTGTCTTCACTTGGTGACTCTTGGTATTCCCCAAGATGACTCTTCATGGTAAAATTCATCCCATCCTTCTTTTGTCTTTACCCCATGGCTCTTCAACTTCTCCATGGGCCCTTCTTTTGTCTCATATGCAACCAAAAATATATTTGTTAATATTAAATAAATATTAACTCATATTAGCCAAGATATATTTATTACAGACAACATTAAAAGCAATGGGGACTTTATCACCAATAATGATAAACCCTTGATATCAATGACAATATTTCCAATATTAAATGCAATGGGGCCTTTAGTGCACAAGATAGTGCATAGTATTCATACACAAAGTTGGAAAACAGAAGCATGGTGAAGATGAATTATTATGCATTAAGTAGGAATTAGTAACAACTAGTGATTCATTAACATTTATAGAGTATTAAAATTAAATTAGATAGAAAGTAATAAAAACATTATACATGAGAACACATACAAGGAAAAAAATAAGAAACATAATAGGTAACCATAACCAAAATAGTCTCTATTGATCTCTTCAAAGGTGGAACTATATTATTCCTAAAAATATAAGTATGTGTAAACATTTATAGCCTATGATTATTCATATTATTCTCGTAATTGTCATCAAAAGTGGAGTTTTTTCATATTCTAACCTATTACAAGTCATGTAGATAGGACAAAATATACATATATTCGATAAACTGAGTACATAATGCATGGATATATATAAATACCCTATGCAAATTTAATATCCAATTTCTTCTCCCAACTCTTTGGTATTGAAATGTCTACTTTAGATATGTGAAAAACTTGTCAATGTTTGTAAGTAGCTCTTGAATGAAGTACTCTGGCCAATTGAATTACTCATTCCTATGGATCATATGGTGGGTGATGTCCATGACTCCTTTTGGTATTTATTTTGCAAACTTAGTCATCTGCCAGAACCTTCTTGTAATACATTCCATGAGTATGTGCACTAGTTCATCATGAATTTCCTCAATTTGGATCCCTCTTGATCCTTAAACATATAAATCATAGACTTCTTAGAGTATAGGTAATGTTCTTTTCTTATATGGAGATAGGGAGTCTCCTTGTGTAGGCATTCCCAAAGCTCATGCCATGGCTTTTGTATTGATGATAATGGTGATGTATAAGACAAGTTATATATTTACATCATTATATTGGTTGAGAAATACTTGTATAATCTCCACTAAGTCACCAAATTTTGGCATGTAAAGCAAGTGCTTGATATCTGTTATATACACATAATATTTTCAAAATTTTATTGATTACTGACACTTTGTATCTTACAGGAACCTGTCAAGTATAAATATCTCTAAGGGCATGCCTTAATGGGTACACTAGGAAAGGGGTTCATAGACCATCAATTATTCATAACATTATTATCCCTTTTACCACTTGTCATCTACACACTTGTCTCCTAAAACCATTAGCCTTAAGCTTATTCTTTTCAGTCTTACTTATTCCAATATTTTCCTCTTTCCATCATGATATAAGTAGATACTAGGAGGGGGTATGAGTAAATATACAAAAATTCACATTTAATTCCATAAACTCATTCATCATACAATAACATGAACATGAAAGCTTATACATCCAAAGCATGAACAAAAGCAAACATCATATAAACACATAATTAATGTGGGAAACCCTATAGGGGGAGAAAACCCACTCTCAATCCAAAAAAAAAAGGACTAAAATCCTATAAATATAATTCAAGCATGAGACTTTAGACTAGCACCAATTGATCAAGGAGCATCCAACCCTCAATTTAGTCTAGCTCTAACTAGACCTTTAACTAGCTCTAACTAGCAAGGAGGCTACAACCCCGTAGGTAACTAAAAACCCACTTAACCAACTATAACATAATTTACACCATTGATATGATGTATTATAAATCTTATTATGAGCTTCTCTTGCTCTAACACCTACAAAACTACTTCTCTTCACAAGGTAGACACACCTACCCCATTCGCTCAACCAAGTCACCCTTTAGACTATTAAGTCTAATGACTTGTTAGATTATTAACATGATAATTAAAACATGAATGATCCTATTTACGATCTTATGGTCCTCAATTACTCATCTCTTCTCCTTCAATTAGCTCTTTTCTTTGCTTTTGACCATACCTTTCACCCACACACACTAAACAAGATATCTAGTCTTGCTTATATACCTTTCTCCACACCTCATATCATCTTGGTTGGAAAATATAAAATATATGTTTAAAAAAATCTCATATAAATTACATAAAGGAAACTCAAAAACTCCATAGTCCGTCCATACTTCAAATAGCACCTATCCAATTATTAGGCTACACTAGGCATAATTAGCCCTTATAAGTCATTCACCATTTATGAACATCTACATAAATAATAGACCTCACCAAAGAATAATAACCACTTATATAATATAATAAAATTTACTTAAAACCTTTTCATATCCCAAAAATTTCCCATACATCAAATATACTCAGAACTTAGCATTAGGCCTAAATAGACCTAATAGGGCTAATAGGCCTAAAACCACTTACTCCCACATTGAGCAAGATGAACACTTTGGAATTTAAAAAATGACTCTAAAAAATAATAATGGATCTAAAAATACCATTTCAAACTACCCCAAGTTTATAATCCACTTGTAACTCCAAATCACTACTCCTTCCAAGCTATTCTCTCTCTCGCTGCAAGACCTACAAATATCTAGAAAATATTGCCAAGAAGAATTGAAGTATGCAGATGATTTTGTCAAAAAATATCATGAAAAATCACATTAATAGGTCATAAATTACCTTTAAAACATTAATAAATCCATTATTCACCATCACATAAGCAAAATTTATTCAAACCAACTCTCTCAAGATGACCACTCAAACTGGCCATGCACATCAGAAACTCAATCAAATAATTTTGACTATTCAAACCAAAATAGAGGGAAAACATGAATAAAAAAGAATTTAATTATGATATTATACTCATAAAATACCACCAATCTCTCACTCACCTCAAAATATTCTCGTAATAGCTCAAACTAACCTCTCCAAATAAGCCACTTTAGACTGCCTGTAGGCTCTAAAAACTAGTCTTAGAAAAATGAATTTATATTACCTAAAATGGATTTATAAAGATATTTAAATTAATTAATAATATCATAAAATTAATTTATATCACTCTCCTAAAATTAAATCATAGTCTCAAATATCAAAAACTCTTCTACAAGCTATTTTCACTTCACTAGCTCATACGGACTCAAAAGGACAAAGAAGATCAACTTTGAGTCAACTCTCTAATCATATATCAAACATAAGAACAAATTAAAATATATGGATAGAGTTAATAAAACCCATGTATCACCATAAATATCTCAAAGTCATCTCTAAACACTTGATCACCTTCCCAATTCATCTTCTCACTCTAACTGGTCTTTCTCACTATTTGCTTCATTTACACTCTAATGACTAGTCAACTTTGAAGACCTAGAATGTTTGACATAGAGAAATTAATATTAAGAAAACTTTAAATGAATATTTGAGGAAATTATTGAGCTGAAAAAATCATCCTTTAGATTACATAGACATTCATAGAAATCTTCCTCAAAAATTAGAATATTGTTAACAACCCATTTTCTATGGGACCCACAAACTATCAAGAGACCAAAAATAATTTATCAAAAAAATTAAGAAACCCTCTAAAAATTTAAATCATCATGCTAACCTTAAACCATATTTTTTAGTACCTATAATAAATATCTTTCCAATCAGGTCTAAGACTAGGGTTTTAACACTCAAAAACATCCTTAGCTTCTTAATAATTATTCATGAATCTATACCCCTCAACCCATAAAAAAATGATTGTAAAACCTTTTTAGGGACATTCCCCAACTACTCCAAAGATCTCATCTTCCCATTCAAACTTTTCACATGCCAACAAGCATGAGAAACTTCCTCTCGGGTTCCTTGCACTCATTTCAAGCACCCTTTTAAGCTTTTAAACCAACTTTATAACTTTTAAGGTCAATATATAATATATAACATGGTAAAAAAAATTCCAAACATTTCACACCACAATCCATGACTATATGGGCTCTACCAATTGGAAACTCTTCACAACTACTCTTAAGGACCTTACTATCCCACTTTGCGTATTAGGCCTAGAACCACTTGGCCAACTTGCCTCTTGAAAATACTTGGAAACTTATCCACTGAGATCATAGCCCTTTATATATTAGGAAACATATGAAGTTTAATCACATAAGGCATAGGATGATTGTAAATCCACTTAAAGACCACCTAGAAGAACTCTAATTGCTCTCTCAAACATAAGCTCACACTAGCAACCAAGACTAAAATAAGTAATAAGATCATCCATATTATACCAAGAGTACTTTCATACCACTTTTCTATCTCCAATACCAATTGAAATTAATGACAACACATCACTACCACCAATCTTCCAATAATCTCCCCCTTTTTCATTGAAGGTAACACCTCCTTTACTTCTCTCCCCCTTTCCCAAAATGATAAAGTGGACTCTAATACCAAATAGGCTCTTATTTATTTAATAAAGAAATTTAAGAAGATAAATGAAGAGAACATACCTTTCTCTTTCATCCTTTTAAACTGAGAGCACACCAATTGTCAGCAATAGATCACAAAGAAACCATAGTGCTCCCTCTTAGACCAAGCTCCCTTCAAGAACTAACTCAAGTCATAACTCAAAAACACCTATAAGATACTTAGACCTAAAAAATAAGAAATAAAAATATCTCCCCCTTAGATCACACAACCCATGCATATATGTAGGACCTTCAAGAATATCTACCATTAACTCAATTAGCAACATGAGCACCAAAACACCATGCAAACTTAGATACCATACACCCTATAGACTAGTAGAGGTACTCAAAGCATACCACCATACCTAGAAGATAATTATAGTAGGCTAACATTCTCATATAAAACCAAAAATTCCATCCTCCTTTGGAAAATTTCTTCAACAATCTTCATTTTCTTCACTAGGTCTACTTAGACCCCTTGCAGCCTTATCTGGCTACTATAAATCTCATATCTCTTTGCTTTGATCACTTTAATCCATAAAACTCCATATCTTAGATATATTACTATGCCCATTTAGACATTCCAATAATGATCTTCTAACTCATTCTTCTTTGCATTCTTCATTCTTTAGCCTTTTAGCCAATTAGGTCTAATAAAAGACCAAAAATTGAATAAATTAAAATATGCTTACCTTCATATCACTATAAAACTTTTTTCAGCTACCCATTTGTCCCAATTAATTTATTTGAATCTTCTAGCCTCCAACTCCAAAGATAGAGCACTTTTGTGATCATGTCTTAAATGACTAGGACTTTAAAGTAAACCTTGGTTAAAGTTTGACCTTTGATCAATGCAAACACATGAGATGGATACCACACTTGGAGACCATCAAAACACACTACCATGCAAAATTACAAGCATCCACACCTTTGGGAACCATGACTTCCTTTAGGCCACCAAATGCATGCCCATGAGAAGAGAAGCCTATGATCACTCAAAACCTTCCACCTGGCATTATAACATTCATCCACCTATGAAACATCCTAGAACAAATATAAAACACATGTGCAGACCTTCTTGAGCATATAATAATTTATGATACATCTCGAAGCTTCATATGACCCTTGCAACCAAGCATTCTAGGCATACAAAGTCATCATCTATAGTAGGCATCTTGACCAAATGGTCAAAAACACACTTGGGAATATTAGGAGCATCTCCAATCTATCTACCCTTATTCGACATGCAAAAAATAAATTGAAAAATCTATTAGTTACCTCTCATACACCTTGAAACACTCAAAGATGTATATTGGCACCTTCTAGGCAATCATCACTACCAAAATAGGTCAACTTTGACTTTTGATCACAAAACTCACATTTGTGCTCATCAAGGACTCAAACCACCTAGGAATGATTCATGACTATCTTCCTCATTCTCCCATAAAATCCATTACATCATCCTTCTTCAAATCAACACCCATACCAAGCATACAAAACTGATCAAAATGATACTTTAGGACTAAAAGACCTAAACATTCCTTTTGAAACCATTCTTGCTTCTTAACCTACAAGCATCTCTTATTAACAACATTACTTCATGGATACTAAACTCCTTCATAATATTTTTGAAACAAAAACTTGGTCATTTAAATCCATATATGTCTATTTTTTATTAAAGAGGTATTGATCATGAAAACCCATCTTCAGATCACAGACCCTTGTTTTGAACTTTCCATCTTGGATACGACCTTGTACTCAACCATGCATCACAAGTATGATGACAACTAAAGGAAACATTACATACCATCCACCTAATGAACATAAACCTCCATATGCCATAACAAATTCATTAGCATCAATAACGCTCCTATTAGGGTCTGAGGACACCAAACCCTCATATCATAGTGTTTTAAAAATTAGGCCCATTCTTTACATCAAAAACCAAACTAATATTTCATATTACACCTTTAGGTGTCTTATGAAATTGAGTTAAACTCCAAACTCTTATGTTAAACACCTTGAGTGAATAAAATTTACAAAAATAACTCACCTAGAAACCTCTGTCTATCAACAATAGAGACCTTCACACACAGTCATATTCCATGAAGATTTTTTTACTCAAATGAACATATTCAAATCTCTCTCAGAACATGGATCAATACTATGATGAATTAAAATTATCATCCAATTATTATAACATCAAAAATAGATAATTAGATGAGTTATAATCCTATTTTATTCAAATTGGGTTCACTATTTCAAACATAGACTACAATAGTCAACTTTGATCTATATTTATTGCACCTATATGGACACCTAAAATATACCACCACATGGAGGATATTATAAATAGAGTCCTTTTCAACATTTATTCTTACCTCATCTTGATTTGACTTCATCCATGGCATCTATAATGCAGTTTTTGAAAACTGGTTTCCTTTAATAAATTTGAATTTTCAAATTCTAATGGTTACTCGAAACTCTTGAGGCATCACTCATGCTTCCCTAGGATTATTTTAGACTTTTAAATCTTATGAAGTCTAAAATAGACCTCAAGTAGGTCTGATAAACATGCTCATGTTCCTTTAGCTTGATGATCAGCGCATCCTTCAATTTTAGACCTCTACCTTTCAAGATACCTACACATATTTGTACCTATCATGCTTGCTAACCAAGAGACCATCTTCAATAAGCCCTACCATAGAAATCAAGTTTCATCTTGGATTTGGCTTTAGTATAGTATTTCTTTTTTGAACTTGCTATTTCCAACATCCATACCTCTATGCAGACTTCAACTCTGATCTTCATAAACTTATCCATCACTAGAAATAAGATGAACCTTTGTCTTCATCATACCTTAAGCTACTTAAGATCACTTGTAGGATGTCAAGCCTCCTTTAAAAGTACTAATATAGTACTAACTGATGAAATTATCTATTGAGAGGGGGGGATGAAATAGTAGATAATAATGCACATGCAATTCCTTAAACTTATTCATCATACAACAACATAAACATGAAAGCTTATACATCCAAAGCATGAACAAGAGTAGACATCATATGAACACATCATTTATATGGGAAACCTTATTGGTAGATAAAACCCACTCTCAACCCTATAAACCAATGTAATAAAATCTTATAAAGATAATACAAACATGATACTTTAGACCAACACCAACTGATCAAGGAACATCCACCCCTCAATTTAGTCTAGCTCCAATTACACCTTTAGCTAGCTCCAACTAGCAAGGAGGCTACAACCCCCTAGGTGATTAAGCACCCAATCAACCACATTTACTTTGATATATGCTACTGGTTTTATGTCTTCTACATATGATGATTACCTTCTCTTGCTCTAACACCTTCAAAACTTCTTCTCTCACAAGGCAGACACACTTAGCTCATTCACTTAACCAAGCCACCCTTTAGATAGTTAGGTATAATGAATTGTTATCTCATGAACATGATTATTCAAACATTAATTATCATATTTAACATTTGATAGCACTCAATGACTCATCTTTTCTCCTTTATCGAGCTCTTTTATATTCTTTTGACCATATCTCACACACACACTAAACAAGACAACCAATCTAGCTTATATACCTTTTTCCACATGTCATATCATCTTGGTCAGCCAAGATAAAATATAAGGATAAATATAATATCATTTAAATTTCATAAAGGCAACTTAAACATTCCATAGGTCATCCATACTTCAAATAGCACTTATCTAATTATTAGGCTACACTGGGGCCAATTAGCTCTTATAAGGCATTCACCATATATGACCATCTGCATGAAAAATATACCTAAAAAAATAATAATAGCCACTTATATAATATAATAAAAGGTAATTCAAACGTTTTCATATCCCAAAAATATCCCATACCTTAAATATACTCAGAACTAGCCATTAGGCCTAAATAGACCTAATAGGCCTAAAACCACTTGCTCACACATTGAGAAAGACAAACACTTTGGGCTTAAAAAAGGACTCAAATATATCATAATGGATTTAAAAGTACCATTTAACACTAACCAAATTTTCAAATCTACTTGTAACTCCAAATGACTACCCCATCCAAGCCATTCTCTCTCTTACTCCAAGACCTGTAAATACACAAAAAATATTGCCAAGTAGAATTGAAGCATGAAAATGATTTTATCATAAAATATCCTAAAAAATAAGATTAATAGGTCATAAATTACCTTAAAATTTTCATTAAATCCATTATTCATCATCACAGAATCAAAACTACTTCAAACCAACTCTCTCAAGATGACCACTCAAACTGGTCATGCACATCAAAAACTTAGTCAAATAACTTTGAATAATCCAACCAAACTAGAGGAAAAATATGAAAAAAAAATACATTTAATTAATAACTGAGACTCATATAATACCACCAAGCTCTCACTTACCTCAAACTCTGCTCAGAATAGCTCAAAATAGTCTCTCCAAATAGGCCACTTTAGACTACCTATAAGCTCCAAAAACTACTCATGGAAGCATGACTTTACCTTATCAAAAATGGATTCACCAAGATATTACAATGAATGAATAATATACTAAAATTACCTTATATCAATCTCCTATAATTATCTCATAGGCTCAAATAGCAAAAACTCTTCTACAAGCTATTTTGACTTCACTAGCTCATATAGACTCAAAAGGACCAAGAAGGTCAACTTTGAGTCAACTCTATGATCATATCTCAAGAATAGGAACCACTTAAAATTAATTGATAGATTTAATAAAAACCTTGTATCATCATCAATCTCTCAAATCCATCTCTAAACACCTGATCACCTTCCCAATTCATCTTCTCACTCTAACTGGTCTTTCTCATTATTTGCTTCATTTTCACTCTAGCAACTAGTCAACTTTGAAGACCTAGAACATTTGACATAGAGAAATAAATCTTATAAAAAATTTAATGAATGTTTGAGAAAAATTTTTATCTTCAACAATCATCCATTATATTACCTATTCATTCACAAAAATCTTCCTTAGAAATAGAATACTGTTAACAACCCATTTTTTATGGGACCCACACACTGTCAAGAGACTAAAAATGCTTTCTCAAAAACTTGAAGAATTTATATACAACCTATAATCATAATCCTAACCTTATGCCATATTTTTGAGTACCTAAAAGCATGATATTTCCAATTAGGTCTAAAACTAGGGTTTTATCACTCAAAAATGTCCTGTGCTTCTTAACGATTGTTCATAAATCTGTAAAACTTAACCCTTGAACCAATGATTTAAAAAACTTCTCAGGTAACTTACATAACTAATCCAAAGGAATAAACTTCCCATTCAAACCTTGCACATGACAAAAAGCATGAGAAACTTCCTCTTGGGCTCTTTGTACTCATTTCTAGCACACTTTGAAGCTTATAAACCAACTTTCTAACTTTGTATTTCAATCTCTAACCTATTAAATGGTAAAAACTTTTGACAAACCATGTTATACCACAATCCATGCTTACATGAGCTCTACCAACTAGAAACTCTTCATGACTGCTCATAAAGACCTCACTAGCCCACCTTGCCTATTAGGCCTATAACTACCAGGCCAACTTGCCTCTTGAAGATAATTGGAATCTTATCCACTAAGCTCATAGCACCTTAGATATTAGGAAACCTAGTAAGGTCAAACACATAAGGCATAGGATGTCTTGCACTCCACCTAAAGACCACCTAGAAGAACTCTAATTTCTCTCTCAACCACAATCTCTCACTAGCAACCAAGACTAAACTAAGTACTAAGATCATGCATATTAGACCAAGATCAATTTCATACCACTTTTACATCACCAATTCCACTTGACATTAATGACAACACATCACTATCACCAATCTCCCAACATTCTTCCCCTTTGTCATTGATGGTAACACCTCCTTTACTTCTCTCCCCCTTTGCCAAAATGACAAAGTGAACTCTTATACCAAATCAAATATTATATCTTTAATCAAGAAATCTAAGAATATAAACCAATAGAACATACCTTTATATTTATTCCTTTGAAACTCAAAGCATACCAACTATCAATAGTAGATCACAAAGCAACCATAGTGCTCCCCCTTAGACCAAGCTCCCTTCAATAACTAACTCTAGTCATAGCTCCAAAAGATATATAAGATCTTTGGACTTTACCACTAGGAAAACACATGATCTCCCCCTTAGATCACATAACCTATGCATATATGTAAGATATTCAATAATAGCTACCATCAACTCAATCAAAAACATGAGCACTAAAACACCATGTAAGCTTACATACTAATGCTCTCAAAGCACCCTAAATACTAGAATAGGTACTCCAAGAATACAACCATACTTATAAGACACTTAGAATAGGATAACATGCTCATCTAAAACCAAAAATGTCATCCTCCTTTGGAAAATTTCTTCAACAATCTTCATTTTCTTCATTAGACCTACTTAGACCCCTTATAGCCCTATATGTCCACTGCAAACCTCATATCTCTTTTCTCTAATCATGTCAATCACTAAAACTTCATATTTTAGATACACTACTATGTCCCTTTAGACATGCAAAGAATGAGTTTCCAACTCATCCTTCTTAGCATACTTCGTTCTTTAGCCTTTTATCTAATTAGGTCTCCTAGAAGACCAAAACTTGAAGAAATTGAAATATTCTTACCTTCAGATCACTATAAAACTTGTTTCAACTACCCATTTGGCCCATTCAATTGATTTGAATCATCTAGCCTCTAACTCTAAATATATACCACTTTTTCAATAATGTCTTAAATTACTAGGTTTTTAAAGTAAACCTTTGTCAAAGGTCAACCTCCAATCAGTGCAAACACCTGAGCTAGATACCACACCTATAGATCATCAAAACACACTACCATGACAAATTAAAGCCTCCACACCTTTTGGAACCGTGACTTCCTTTAGGCCACCTAACACATGCCCATGAGAAGAGAAGCTTGTGATCACTCAAAACGTTCCACCTGAAAGCATTATTGTTTCTTCACCTACAAGAGTCTCTTATGAAAAACATACCTTCATGAATACTAAACTCCTTCATGGGATTTTTGAAATAAAAACTTTTCAGTGAACTCCATAGATATCCATTTTTTATCAAAGAGGCATTGATCATGAAAACCAATCTTTAGCTCACAGACCTTTATTCTAAAATTTCCATCTTGGATACTACCTTGTACTCAACCATGCATCACAAGTATGATAAAAACTGAATGAAACATTTCATACTATCCACCTAATGAATATAGATCTCCATATGACATAACAAAACCATTAGCATCAAGAACATTCCTAATAGGGTTTGAGGACACCAAACCCTCATATCATAGTCTTTCAAGAATTAGGCCTATTCTTTATGTCAAAAACCAAACTAATCTTGCATATTTCACCTATAGGTGTCTTATGACCTTTAGGTCATCTACAAACTCTTATGTTAAATACCTTTAGTGAACAAAGTTAATAAAACAACTCACCTAGAAACCTCTATCTATCAACAACAGAGACCTTCACACATAATCACCTTTCACAAAGATTTTCTTGCTCAAATGAACAATTAAGATCTCTCTCAAATCATGGATCAATACTATGATGAATTTAAAGAATTGTCTAATTATTATAACATCAAATCTAGATCATTAGATGAGTTCTAATCCTCTTTTGCTCAAATTGGGTTCTCCATTTCAAACACAGACTACAATAGTCAAATCTGATCCATATTTATTATACTTGTATGGACACCTAAAATAAACCACCAATTGGAGGATATTCTAATAGAGATATTTTCAACTTTGCTTATTACCTCATCTTGATTTGACTTCATTCTTGGCATATATAATCCAATTTTTGAAAACTGATTTCCTTTGATAAATTTAAATTTTCAAATTCTAATGGTTACTCCCTAAAACTCCTGAGGTATCACTCATGCTTACCCAAAATTCTTGTAGACTTGAAAATATTTTGAAGGCTCAAATAGACCTAAAATAGGTCTCATCAACATGCTCATGTTCATTTATTCATATTCTAATGGTTACTCCTTAAAACTCCTGAGGCATCACTCATGCTTCCCCAACATTATTGTAGACTTGAAAATATTATGAAGGCTCAAATAGACCTCAAATAGGTCTCATCAACATGCTCATGTTCCTTTACCTTGATGATCAACTCATCCTTCAATTTCAGACCTATGCCTTTCAAGATACCTGCACATATTTGTACCTATCATGCTTGTTAACCAAGAGACCATATTAAATAATCCCTACCATACAACTCAAGTTTGATCTTGGATTTGGATTTAGTATAGTCTTTCTTCTTTGAATTTTCAAGTTCCAACATGTAGACCTCTATGCAAACTTAAACTTTGATCTTCACAAACTTATCCATCACTAAAAATAAGATGAAACTTGTCTTCATCATACCTTAAGCTATTTAGGATCACCTGTAGGATATCATGCCTCCTTAAAAGGTCCTATTCTGATGCCAATTGATGAAATTATCTACTAAGAGGTGGGGTGAATTAGTAGACAAAAATGCACATTCAATTCCATAAACTCATTCATCATACAACATCATGAACATATAAGCTTATACATCCAAAGTATTAATAAGAGAAAACATCATATGAACACATAATTTATTTGGGAAACCCTCTAGTGGGATAAAACCCACTATCAATCCTACAAACCAATGGACTATAGTCCTATAAATATAATACAAACATGAGACTTTAGACCAAAACCAACTGATCAAGGAGCATCCATCCCTCAATTTAGTCTAGCTCTAACTACACCTTTAGCTAGCTCCAACTAGCAAGAAGTCTATAACCCCCTAGGTGATTAGGCACCCACTCAACCAAATATTATTTGATTTCTACCAATAATCTAATGTTTTATATATCTGATGATGACCTTCTATTTCTCTAACACCTACAAAATTACTTCTCTTCACAAGGCAATCACACCTACCTCATTCGCTCAACCAAGTCACCCTTTAGAATGTTAGGTCTAATGACTTGTTATCTCATGAACATGATAAGTCAAACATGACTGATACTATTTACCCTATGATGGTATTCAATTAATCAGCTCTACTCCTTGACTGAGATCATTTCTTTTCTTTTGACCATACCTCTCACATACACACACTAAACAAGATAACTAGTCTTGCTTATATACGTTTCTCCACACCTCATATCATCTTGGCTGAACAAGATAAAATTTAAGTATAAATAAAATATCCTCTATATGACATAAATTAAACTCAAACACTCCTTAGGTCTTTCATACTTCAAATAGAACCTATCCAATTATTAGGCTATACTAGGCCCAATTAGCCCTTATAAGTCAATCACCATATATGACCATCTGCATGAATAATAGCCCTAAAAAACACACACACAAACTTAGATAATATAATAAAATTTACTTCAAACCTTTTCATATCTCAAAAATTTCCCATACATCAAATATACTCAAAACTTACCATTAGGACTAAGTAGACCTAATAGACCTAATAGGCCTAAAACCACTTGCTCACACATTAAGTAAGATGAACATTTTGGGATTAAAAAAATGACTCAAAAACATCATAATGGAAATAAAATACCATTTTTAACTACCCAAATTATCCAATACACCTATAAATCCAAATCACTACTCCATTCAAGCCATTCTCTCTCACTCCAAGACCTACAAATACCCAAAAAATAATGCCAAGAAGAATTGAAGCATGCAGATGATTTTCTAAAAAAATATATTTGAAAAATAAAATTAATGTCATAAATGACCTTTAAAACATCAATAAATCCATTATTAACTATCACATAATCAAAACTACTTCAAACCAACTCTCTCAAGATGACCACTCAAACTGGTCATGCACATCAAAAACTCAGTCAAATAACTTTGACTACTCTAACCAAAATAAAAGAAAAATATGAAGAAAAAATAAATTTAATATAGATATGAGACTAATATAATACCATCAGTCTCTCACTAACCTCAAACTCTACTTAGAATAGCTCAAACTAGCCTCTCCAAATAGGCCACTTCAGACTACCTGTAAGCTCCAAAAACTAGTCATGGAAACATGACTTTCTCTTACCCCAAATGAATTTACAAAGATATTAAAAGGAATGAATAATATCCTAAATTTGCCTCATATCACTCTCATATAATTATATCATAGGTGAAAATATCAAAAACTCTTCTACAAACTATTTTCACTTCATTAGCTCGTATAGACTCAAAAGGAAAAAGAAGGTCAACTATAAGTCAACTCTTTGATCATATCTAAAGAATAAGAAATACTTAAAATGAATGTATAGAGTTAATAAAACCCATGTATGATCATAAATATCTCAAATTAATCTCTAAACACCTAATCACCTTCCTAATTTATCTTCTCACTCTAACTAGTCTTTCTCACTATTAACTTCATTTCCACTCTAGGGACTAGTAAGTTTGAAGACCTAGAACATTTGACATAGAGAAATTAATCTTCCTTAAACTTTCCATGAATTTTTTATACAATTATTTATCTTCAAAAATCATCCATTAGATTACCTAATCATTCACAAAAATATTCCTCAAAAATAAGAATACTACTAACAACCCATTTTGTGTGGGACTCACACACTATCAAGAGACCAAAAATACTTTCCTAGAAACCTGAAGAAGTCCTGTAAAACCTATAATCATCATCCTAACCTTAAATAATGTTTTTGATCACCTATAATCAATATCTTTCCAATCAGGTATAAGACTAGGGTTTTAGCACTCAAAAACCTCCTTAGCTTCTTAACTATCATTAATAAAGTTGTACCCCTTAACCCTTAAACCAATGCTTGGAAAAAAAATTTAGGGACCTTCCCCAAATACTTCAAATATCTCAAATTCACATGCAAAACTTTCACATGCCAAAAATAATGAGAAACTTCTTTTCGAGCTCCTTGCACTCATTTCTAGCACCCTTTGAAGCTTCTAAACCTACTTTATAACTTTGCAGCTCAATCTATGACCACTAACATGGTAAAAAATTTTGACCAACCATGTCATAACACAATCCATGATTAAATGAGCTATGCTAATTGGAAACTCTTCATGACTTCTCATAAGGACCTCACTAGCCCACCTTGACTATTAGGCCTAGAACCATTAGGCCAACTTGCCTCTTGAAGATACTTGGAAACTTATCCACTAAGCTCATATCACCTTAGATATCAAGAAACCTAGAAAGGTCAAGTACACAAAGAATAGGATGACTTGAACTCTACCTAAATACTACCTAGAAGAAATCCAATTGCTCTCTCAACCACTAGCTTTCAATAGTAACCAAGACTAAACTAAGTACTAAGATCATGTATATTAGACCAAGAGCACTTTCATACCACTTTGTCATCACTAATGCCACTTGACATCAATGACAACACATCACTTCCACCAATCTCCTAGCACGTCACTCTTTTTCTTACCTTAATAAACTTTTGGATACTTGGTTATATTAGGTCGATTAGTTTGACCCAATATAGTTTAGGGGTATTTTCACTTTCTTAGCTTGTTAGCCTTTTGGCCGACCTAGCTCAAACCTAGCGAATTATCCTTGAAAACACACTATGCTGATTAGGCTGACCCTATAAATCTGATTTTATTGGGAGGGTTTAGGGAAAGATCTGATTATATATACAAGTTCATTTCCCACCATTTCATAAGAGAAAAATTATTAGATAATAAGTATGAGTGAACATCTACTTATTGACCATTCTACTAGGAGAATAAAGCTTAGGGTTCCATACTTTCTTTGGAGATATGAATCTTGTCTTGTGGATAAGTCTTTTAGATTCTTAGATAGGTTACGTATCCTAGAGCTAATTTATCTTTGTTATCCTTGCATAACACAACAGTCTCTTGCAAAACACCTTGACTAAGGGAGATATTGAGGCTTGGTAGGTTCATTTTAAAAGGTAAGTATTCCTAACTTTATTTTTCCTTTGTAAGAGTAGATAGATAATACATTTGTATTCTTCTCTCATGTATTAGGATTCTCTATACATTTATGTGAGTATATGTCTTCTAATACATATTTAGTTTAGTTTGTTTTATTTTCTATAACCCCCTAATTTATGCCACAATCTTTGGTATACACCAGATTAGATTTAATTTCTTATTATTAAAATAGAGTGAATGTTTTAAACCTTAGAAATCCATTAGGGTTGTTGTGTCATTATGTTAAACTATAGGTTTTAGAGCCCTTATTATTATTATGTGTTGTGACAATTGATCCCTTAATTAGGTCTAGAAGATCCCCATATTGGTCATGCTCTTGCTCAACAAGTGTATCCCTAATCGAAAGTGTAGTATGATCGATCTTCTTTGAGTTGGAATTGATTTATATACATGTTGCATTTATGATTGCATACATTCTAGTGAACTGAATGTAAAACTAACCCTTTCAATATTTATTTCACTTTATTTCATTCTTTTGATCATCATTTTGATTATATATTTTGACATACTATATCGATTCTTTCAACCCAGCTATTTTTCTTTAAGCATAGGTTTCTAGGAACAAGCAACTAGATCAACCCAATCGACCTAGTATAGGTTTCTAGCTTTTTAGACACCTAGTTCAACCTACTAGGTTGACCCAGTTGACCCTTTATAGTTTCAACACTCTATACTAGGTTCTTATATAACTTGATCAATCCTATCGACCCAGTTTGCACATTTCTCAAGCATAATTCAATGTTCTCCATCATTAATCTTTATTCATTGCATCTCTAATCCACCAAGGTGCCTTTTTGCCTCTCTATTTCTTTCATTTTTGTCTTTTCTTTCACAATTTTTAGTCTTTAAAATTTCCCTTGCATAGTCAACTAGATCGACACTACTGACCCAATTATGTGTTCTATATGTTATCTCAGATAACTCAATCAACACTACCAACCTAGTTTATTTTTAGACCTTACTTCCATAGTACAGGTTTAACCCTATCGACCCTATTATATATTTTATGCATATTGTGTTAACACTATACCTTGTTTCAAATTGGAATTAACCTCATATATGTTAGTAATTAATTCACACTTTCTTTTCCTATTGCTTGCATGCTTAGAATAGTTCACATAGTATAATTATGGGAATTTTAATAAATCACTTAGTTTCATTATTTTTATTTTATGCACACATATCCAAATCACAAAACATAAACAATAACTTTAACATTTTGTCTACCCTAAGCTAACCTACTTCGATTGCATCACCATGGGGGAAGTTGACTTCATGCTCTTGTCAAGTATAAATCATGGTTAATCGTATATTTTGTCTAAGCACCTGACACCATTATCGTTGTGGTATATGAAGTGAGGGGGTAGGCAGCAATACCAAGTTGTATCATTACCACTACAATCCCTTTCATCCCAAACTACCTCAAACCATCCTTAGATTTCTATCTAGTACCTTATAGCCAACTTCTAATCAAATTTAAAATCATATCTTAATAATATAATTAACAATTAGGTTGACAAATTAGGTAGTTTTACTTTTCAAGTTGTTTGATGTCTCTTTATTTAATTATGTGTGCAAAATCTTGCATTTACCAATGTTAGTGAAAGATTTTATTTTGTGTTTCAATTGGATTGGCCAATGTTAATCCAATTGACTGTTTTTTTCCTTTTAGTATTTACTATTTTTTATTACTTACAAACTTATCTTGTTTCATTTTCACAATTTTTTTAGGCTTATTTAGTTCCCTGTCTATTGTATTGGATCAACCTAGTCAAACCAATAATCTTTTTTTCCTTTTGTTCACTATACTAGATCGACCTAGTTGACCCTGCATAGTTTTTTAGTCCCTATTTTTATGCTAGGTAAACCTAGTTGACCATATACTATTTCAATCACCTCTTTGTCCTTTGCTTTCTCATCTCTCTTCTTTTCCCTTCATCATGGAATTTATATTGGATAATGATACTAAGTTGTAGTCAATAGACATGATTAACTTTACCAGTCCTAATAAGGTCTCCCATGGACAAAGTAGGGCTCATATTCTGTATTCTAGTAATGTTAATATTACCACTCTCACAATGAAATATGGGACTCCTACTCATAACTCTTCATATCATAATCATATTTTCTCATTACAAGACCAACTTGAGTTAGAGTATACTCCAAAAATCCTTTTTTTTATTTCTAAATTTCCTCAACATAAAGGAAAAGATCCTTCTACCATTTATAACTTCATGATTTGTGGTCAAAATGAAGATCCTCATTCACCTACTCCTAAATTCTCAACAATATTTAGAATTACCACTTTATTTGGTTATCAACCTCTTCCTTAAATTTTAACTACATATGCCATGACATATTCTTCTCTAACCTCTTCTACCTCCATGCTTAGTATCTCAACTAACATGGTAGGTTCTACATCTAATGGGCCTCTCATAAGATCCACTATCCTTAATCCTTCCACTAGTTCATTGTTTGATATCCAAGGCGATCATGTTTTTATTTCTTCTTCCTCTCAACCATTTAGTAATCCATATTTTACTTCATAAGAAATTTTTACCACTAGTGCCTCAAATTCTCACAATTCTTCTCAAGCTCATATCAACACTAATAGTGGTACCCAAGACAGTAATACCAACATAAATACAAATTCTAATATTTTTAATGTTAATAAAACACAACAATGTTTATTTTAAACTCTCAATTAAATGAATACCTTTCAAGCTCATAATACAAATCAAATGATGAGAATTCAAAACCACCTTCTTAATCTTAATTCTCATCTACAACCAATGGCTTTGGGAGCACATAAGCAAAATGTTCCCCCTCCTCATATTCTATATTCTCAAGGAAATCTCTTTCCTCAACCTCCTTTAGTCAATAAAACCATTAAACATCTACAAAATGAACTTCTCACTACTCAAATTGCCAACATTGATATAGGAGATATAACACCTACAATTTCATATAATGTGTCAACCGATCCTACCCTTCACCTCAAAACATATGGAAATATTTACAAGGATTGGGTTAAATTAAGTACTTTTGCTACTACTAATCTCTTGGCCAAACCTCTCATGGGCGATGCCTTGGATTGGTACAATTAACTTAGAACTCATTCCATTTCTAGTTTGGAGGACTTAGTAAATTCTTTAGTTCAATAATTCCAAACTAATGGTCTTCCTAAAAACACTTTGGCCCATTTTATTAATTGAAAACAACATGATAATGAAACTGCCCAAGACTTTGTTAAGATATGGAAGACTTTGTTAAAAAAACGTGAACATAATATGGTCGATGAAAATATTTTTCATCTCTTTAAAAATGCTCTTTGTCCTAAAGTACAATAATGAGTCAGCACTCTCTTTCCACATTATTGGAGGAGGCTATTGACCAAGATAAATGACAAGATTTCCTAGTGCATCAATTTGAGCCACCCCAACCTTATGTGGGTCCTTATTTACTTAAGAACAAAAACCACAATATCACCAATTATGGTGTTATTGATTCTTATGATACCATTCATAATGTTCAATTTGTCACTCCTAACCCTTCTTCAAAACCAACCCCTTCTTCTCAACAATATACTAATACTAATTTTTCTTTACCCAATATCATCAATGTTCACAAACCTCTATCCTTGGATGAATTTATTTAGCATCTACCGAGGCCTCTTCCATGATAACTTGACCCTACTCATCCTATGAAATCATGGTATGATCCTAGCAAATTTTGTTGGTTTCATACTATTTAGGGTCATTCTCATGAAACCTATAGATAACTTTGTAATTTAGCTATGTATTTTCTTCTTGGACCTAATTTTGACCATGATTATATTATCTATAATCATCAACAATCCTATGAGATTTCTTTAAAGTACTATAAAACAAATGATAAAACTCAAGCCTTTAATCAAGCAAATTCTCATTTAACTATGTATAAAGATCCTTTACCTAATCATCAATCAATTTAAGACACTCAAGACATTCCCACCACTTCCACTAATAACATTGAAAGTCTTATTGAACCAAATTCTAAAGAGAATGTGGTTAGCATGACTAATATGTTAAGGGTGGTATATTTAATTGAATTCCAACCTAACTACACTCCTCCTTCATATAAGACATATCATGTTATCCATGATTATTCTCTAACTCATTTAAATGAGTTAGGGAAAGAAGATCTTATCACTTTCGATGATCTAATTTATGATTCTCCCTTGGATAACACATCACATTCTATTTCTACCACTCTTGCATCATCTTCCAATGCTAATAATAACCAACCTTCTATTACCACTTCTTCTTCTCCTTCTCAAAATCAATGTGAACCAACCACTTCTTCATCTTCACATGTTTATCACCTTGTTCTAAAACTTATTCTTCTTATCAATAAAAATTTCAATGTGATTTGGCTCCTCCTTTCAAGGACCTCCTTAACCATTATGAAACTTTATCCAACAACCTTCATATGGGATATGATGAGTGGGATCCCATTGTGGAGGTCATTAATCTCCCATACCAAATTATGTTCCTTGAAATCATGAGGTCTTCTCCATGTCATAAAAACCATCTCATGTAGCTCCTATTTGAGAGGAATATCCCTCTCCCTCCGCTTGCAAGATGGAAGGTAGATTTATCTAGATATGAAGATAGTATTTTACAATAATGTGAATAGATGTCTATTAACATCGATGAAACTATAGACACTTTTCTTTCCTTAAAATATCCTATCACATATATTATTCCTACAGAGATTCTACTTCATGCAGATGATCCTCTTATATTCATTAATGTCTAAATAGGTGATATCCAATTTAAGTGTGCATTGATTGATGAGGATTTTCGCACCTATGTCACTTCTCTTCATTTCATTAAGACCTTTTGATATTCAAAATGTAATCTCAAGTCTACACACATCACATGCCAAGGATATGATAAAAGGTAAATGATTCATCTAGGTTATGTAAAACTTCCCATTACAATCCCACCTATCACCATCTATGTAAAGGTATGATATTTAACTTCCCCATTTATTATAACATCTTTTTTGGTAGGCTATGGACTCACTGCATGAGAGTTATCACTTCTTCTACCTACCAATACATTAAACTCCCTCACAATGGAGCCATTTATAGGATCCAAGGTGAAACTAGCCCCTAGAATTTTGAACAATTCCAAGATCATGGTGTCTTTAAGATTTATACTTTTGAACCATTGCCAAGTATTCCATTTTGTGAGTCTTAAAGCCTCAGCTTTCCTATTGACTCAACACATAGTTAAAATGGGCCTCCCAAGCTTATTACTAACATTCCTCCTAATATTTTAGATTCTAATGATGATGAGACCAATGAGATTAACTTAAAGATCAAAACATTCAATCTCTACCTTATCTCATCTCATAGATTCCTACTTCCTTGAAACCTCATTCTCGTAAACCTTCTAGCGATGACATTCCCATAGTCTTGACCAAGACTAGGCATTCTATTGACCATGCTTCATTGGATGAAAAGGTTATCCCTACCTATGTCATTGATATTTTCACACTAGATTATGATGCTAGATATTCCTTAGATGATATGTTGTTAGGTGGTCTTGTGTAATCTCATAATGTTGAGATTGTTTGTTATCATTCTTTTTTCTTGAGTCTTTCATTGCATCTCAACATTTTTCTTCACTTATAGTTACTATTTTTTTTGCATTTTTACCTTTTATATAGGGTAGAGATGGCACCAACACCTCTAATTTCTAAGGATCTATGTATGACTATGCTCATGGATCATGATATGATTAGGACTTACCATTTTTCTAGGTACCTTGACCCTCATAGTTGGTTTACCCCTGAGGTTAGTGAAACTCTCCTTAGACCATATATGGATCCCACTCCTCCCTTAGTGGAGCTAACTATAGTTAAGCCTCTTCGCATGCTTGCTATAATTGATCCTATTTTTGCTCCTACTATTGATTATCCTACCCCTATTTTTTATGCTATCACTCCTTCCATTGAGCCTAGTTTCATTCCTTCCTCATCATCACCCTCCCTTGGTGATGGCTTGATTTCATTACCTAATATGGATCCTCTACCCACCAAATGTGTTGATGAGTTTTATTTGGCTTCTTCCACTCCTATTTTACCCCCTTCCATGAGTGCTTCTACTAAAACCACTCACAAGTGTATATGTTGCTTCCATGGGATAGATAATCATTATTCCACCCATTATCATAAGTTGTGGTAATATCTTGATACCTTGCATCCTTTTTCCCCATCACTAGACAAAGCCATACCTCCCTAAAATGTATTTCCTAAATATATGCCTAAGTATGGTGAGGAATATTATCTATGGAATCTATGTGGCACCATCACATTGATCATTGTCACATCCTACAACATTGCAAAGATCACATTATGGTCATTCTCAAACCTTCTACTCCTCCCACAAGTCATTATTACAAGAAGGAACCTCCTTCTTCTCCCATGAATCCAATTTTGGTGTTTTTATCACCTCATATGGTCCCTTCACCACCTTCTATGCCTCCGCCTATGATTCTTCACCTATGAACCTTCCCTCACATGTGGATCTTTCTCCACCTGTGAGTCCTTCACCTATGGATTCTTCTCCCCCAGTGATTGTTTCATATCCTACTCCCATGCATTATTTTGACCATATTTTACCTAATTTTCCTCCTCAACATGATCCTTTGAGAATTCCTACTTTTTTAGTTGAGGTGATCCAAAAAGAAGTATTTACCCAGTATTTATTGAAAATTGATGAAAATTTAGCAATAGTTTAACTATAAATTCATAGAGACTTATCTGACGTATTATATAATGTGTTTGGATAGATTTACCAATATTTATGACAACATGAATGGTTATTTCACATTTATATTAGATTAGACATGTGCTCTAATCTTATTTCTATCTATTATATCATTTGACATTGTGTCAAATTTATACTTATATCATGATTTCTTACTTGTTTTACTATATCTTACTTATATTATCATTTATATTTTTCATATGATTGTCTTTTCTTTATCATTAATTTCCATTTTCCCTAGATGTTCTCTCAAAACTCTCTTTCTTATATCTTTTTGATTGTTTTGATTTCTTATCTTTATTTTTCATAGATAATTTTTCATGATGATTTGGTTATATAAACCCTATTCCCTTTGGTTATTATCTCCCTATACCATGTGATTAGTTCAAAAACAATTCATCTTATTACTATCTCATTTACCGGTCCACTTTAGATAACCTTTTTCCCTTCTTCCTTTTTCTGTAAACTAAGCATATATATGGTTTAGACTTGAGATCACATATTAGCTCATTGTCAAGACTAAGTATCATAGTCTATCTTTATCGTTGGTTACTTAGCTTCCTTTAGCCTTAGCTTCTATCTCATTCATGTGTATCGCTATCTCTCTCATGATTGGTTATTCCAAATCCATATGGAGGAAGAATATTTTAAAGCCTTAAAAAAACATTAAAAGATAAATTATTTAAAATAAAAGGCAATGATAGCAAAAGGCAAAAAAAATATTATTAAAAGTCTAATCACACTAAAAGATGTGAGTCAAATCACATCTCCTTCTGTTAGTCGAATCTAAAACTTCACAATTGGCCTCATGGTAGAGCTAAGGTCCTTTGGGGTGTGGTAGGTTAGTAGATTAAAAGAGGAAAATATAAAAAAAAATCTTTTAGTGCTATTTAATTTCTCATGCAAGTACCTAATCTTTGTAGTACATTGATGGCTCTGTAAAGGGTCCTAAAGAATAAGGAACATGTCGTGGGAAGGTAGGTCCATTTTATTTTTCTTATACAAATATACCTTAATGATTTTATCTTATTAGTACGCCTATTTTACTACAAAGATTTATGTTTATAGAAAATAAGTTTCCTTTGTACATAGATGACCACTAGTCACTTAATGTCTTCTCGTGTCTTTAGTATGCCTATTGCCTCCTAAGGTATTTTCATAAGACACTTAAGTATTGCTTTGTAAATTACCTTTTTCACTCCTTATATACCTTATATTTACTCTTGAGAAATATTATTTTGCCTACTTATCACTCCCCTTGGGATTTCATTTGTGAGTTGCTTTGTAAGACCGCAAATAGGACCTGACTATCCTAAAAAATTACCTTATTTTCCTTCCTATTACCCACATACCTGATTACCTAATTACCCATATTTATTCCAAATTATTGGTGTTATCTTTATTAAGTTGAAATTTAATACCAAGGACCTAACCTTCCTCACAAAATTTTCCAATACCCAAGTCACCATCCAAATTACATGTAACAAATTTAAGATAAGATTCAATTGATTATAAAGTTACACATCATTTTACATGATTCCCATATTTATTTAATATGTTTTATGATTACTTAATATATTTTTAATCTTTTTATCTACTTATTTTCTAAGTGTGTGTAAGATTTCAATCATTTCTTTAATTTTTCCTACTTCCCAGCTTAAATTAGTATGACCAATTTAAGACCAATCTTTTGTAATTTTGTTTTTCTTTCATACGTCCCAACATGATTTAGTATGATTAATTGACTTAATTAATTTTTTTTATACCATTTTTGCCCTCTTACATACCTTCCATTTTATTAATTTGTTTGTCATACTTCCCAATGTGATATTAGTATGATTTTACCTATTTTAATTTGGTGTAATTGTTTTTTTTCATTTTTGTTTAAAAACAAATTCCTTTTTACCATTTTGTTTTACCATCCCTTGGTTATTTATACTTAGTCATTTATTATTATTACACATTTTCCATCTTGAAATAGTGTGTAGTACATTTTATTGAATGATTATATTTTTCCAAGTCCTTTTCACCTATTTATTTTTAACCATGCATGTGTTTTTCATAATGCTATAAAAGAAACCACATCTAATATATTTCCTATAGCATATACAAAAAATCTAAATACATGTTATACATAGAAATATATCCAAATCATCCATAACCTCAACCATAATGAATAACCATAATAATCCATAATGACAACATACAAATCCAATAAAAATATACCAAAATGATATATATATATATATATAATAAATTTGATACAACAAATGCAACCATATACAATGCTTCAACTCTATGGTTAGGTCCCATACTATCTATCTCATGGCCTATCCATGTTGCCTACTAAGGCCTCAATTTAACTCCTCTAAATGGTACACTATAAGGAGGCCATCTGAGATCTCAAACCCTCTACCTATCCTTGTAGGTGTGTTGCCCACATTTTTGACTCTGCTAGCTAGGTCTAGATCTCTATCATCTATGCTACTATATCCAAATGCATATATCTCTCATTTTCTAGGGCCTGCCATGCCTATATCTCCCCTACACCTATCATTTCTTATGGCTTCATCCTTTATCTCTATGCCAGTGTCTACCTTGTTGCCTCTCCAACTAACATAAACTAGCTCGCTTGAGCTAGGGTAGATGGTACACTTGGATCCTCCATTGTCATGGGGTCATATGGCTATAGAGTCTCATCCAAGATGTCATGTAATTCTCCCCTCACTAGGGACCCCAATCTCTCCTCCTCATCCTCACCTACACCTATAAAATCCCACAAGATGGATATTAGCTCACTATTATATCTCAAAATATCTATCTTTCTTTCTTTCTGAACAAAATTTAAGTAATAATTTAACCATATCTTTTTACCTATTTGTGTCTCAGCTACTATGGTATCACCATCTACATAACCATGTAGCACAGTCTCCCTATCTGTGTGGTCTCCTAGTACTTCCTATGTAGGTTGCCTCCTTAGCTCAAACTTAACTATCATGGTTTGTGTCAGTCTTAGCCTACATCTAAGTGGTCTCTCTATCATCTCCTTTGCCTCACCTATGGGGTCATCCAAGCTGACAATAGTCTCCACTCTCTCCTACTCCTCCTACCTCTATCAATGTTGTGTCCTCAGTGGTTGTTTTTCATCTCAATACAAACTTGGTAATGGTATATTTGGTATATCTACCTTCACATCCATATCTTCCTACTCAACTCCTCATCATGCTTGACCAATCCATAGTTACTCTCAATGTGGCCTTAGTGTCAGTCTCAGTAGTAGTGGTACTAATCCTCTCCTCCCTCTTGGATCCCTCACATGCCAAACCTACTACTCAAGCATTAGTATTGGTGTCATTGAATGAGGTAGGACCTTCTTACCCACCACTTGTGCCATTATATGTGGTTCCCTCCACCAAAAGTAATGCCCACTAACCTGTGTCTTCTCTATCATTGGTACAATTATGTCCCAGCTCACCCATGTAACTATTATGTGCTTGTATGACTACCACATGATGTATGTACATCTCACTGAATACAGTGATAGCATTTGGGGCATGGCCCACACTACTTGATCCTACCTCCATCCTCATACCCAAGGTAACCTATCATTGACCACATGGGGCAACCTAATTGGTTGGTACATAAGAAACCTCTCATATATCCAAGTTGTTATCAATATGATTGATCCCATGGTCCTCTACCTTTTGATTATAATCTCTTACATATCATGTATTAGTTGGACCTAGATGATAGATCCTAGGTCATATATAACTCATTCATCCAAGATCATCCTTCTCAAGGCTACCATGAATAGTGGTACCTTGCCATCTAACTTGTGACATAGCACCCATTTTGTCATAAGGCCTATTACATCCTTCCATATATCTAGAATCTATGATGCATGGACATCAAACATACTCACTCTCTTTCCTAGTAATATTTTCTCTGAGCATGTATCCCACATGGCTAAGACTCCCCTCTCCTCTAGACTATCTTATATGCCTATGATCACCTACACTCCTACTATAGGTAGCCTCAAGATGGAATGGACATCTTATATCATGATATCCACCTCTACTATATCCCCATATACCTCCCAATTAAAGGTGTTAGTCAATCATTCCAAATAATTGAGGAATGTGACTATTAGGTCAATACTAAGGGGGATCCAACACATCTATGCTATCCCACCTAGACCTATAGATCCTAGTCTAGCCCTATCTCTATTTGAAAACCTATTTAACAAGTCCAATAACTATACTACATCCATAAGTCTCCAAAATCTCCATCATCCTTGCACCTGAGAAACAATAAAGGATGTCTCAGTTCCTCCATGTCATGTATAGTCATAATACATTATTTTTAAATTTTTAAAGAAAAAAAATTACTTTATTTTACTCATTTTATCTTAATTTTATCCTTATTGGTATTTTTTGACCTTAATTGATCATTTTCGATCATTCTAGCCTTCTTTTGGCCTTTTGCATGGCTTTTTGTATCATTCTAGCTCTTTGGTCAAACTAGTTTGACCAAAAGTTTACTATCTTTTTGCCTAGTTGACTTAAAATCTAAGTCAACCCCCTTCTCTTCCCCTCCCTAGTTCTGAGTTTCCATTCTAGACCTTTCAAACCACTTGGCAATTACAAACTAGACCTTGAGCTTGCAGAATGTACAAGGTCAACCCATACCTACTAGATTGGCACTATGGATTCTGCTCATTTTCTAGTCTACTGGGTCGACTGAGTTGACCTGGTGTTTTTTTCCTACTGACCCCTTGAATTTTCTTGAAAAAGTGTAATTTTCTTGCCTTTCCCATAAATCCTCCAAACCCATTCCCTATCTTCTTATTTTCTACCCTAAAATTTAATTTTGCCCCGTTTTGACATCTAGAAATGACTAAAATTAAAAATTAACAAAGATTCAGTTAAATCAATACAAATTTCAAAAATTGGTTTGAGATTCTTAGTTGAATACCTATAGTGCACCTATTATTGCCTTTGGGGCCTCTCCTTGTCTATTATGTCATCTCCTTGCCATCCTAGCTTATTTTCTCTCTAGAGCTCTATTTTCTCTCCTTTATAAGTTAAAATAACAAATGACTTATCTTTTCCCTTATTTTGAAACCACTTTTCAAAACTCAAAACTTTCAATTATTGTCCTACGTTTTGCTTTTATCTTTGTTTCTACTCATCCATTTTACAAACCATAAAATGTGCTAGATTCATGATGATGTAGAGATTATTTTCCACTACCATATGCTTATCTTCCAAAAAAATTAATTTTTGGCTATATTTTGTGCTAACTTCTACAAGTTCATCTATTGTTATCTAAATTAGACACCTTCACATTTCTTATAGTCTACTTCTTTATCTATGGCACTAAGGTAAGTTAAATCTATGTATTTTTCAATTCAATCCTTTCATTTATCTTATTTTATTCTTACCATAATTTACTTAGCATCAACATTGTGTGTTATCATGTTCTATCTCAAAGCACCATCCTATGTTGTACTTACGTGATACATGATGAGATTTGAGTGGGGCATATGTATAAACATAATATTTTAATTTTTTTATTGATTATTGACATTTTTATCTTACAGAAACCTATCGAGTCTCAATCTCTCTAAGTGCATGCCTTAAGGGGTGCATCGAGAAAGGGGTGGGCAGACCATCAGTGCTTTGTAAGATTATTATCCTTTTTTCCACTTTCCGTCTACATACTTGTCTCCTAAAATAATTAACCATAAGATTACTCTTCTCAGTCCTTCTTATTCTAGTTTTTTCCTCTTTTCATCCCTATTTTTCTTACCTTAACACCCTTTTGGATAGTTAATTATATTAGGTCAACCAAGTTAACCCAATACAATTTAGAGATATTTTTCACTTTCTTAGCTTGTTATCCTTTCAACTGACCTAGCTTAGACCTAGTGAATTGTCCCCAAAAACTCACTGGGTAGACTAGGTCGACCCTATACAATTGACATTCTTGGGAGGATTTAGGGAAAGATATGCATATATATACAAGTTCATTTCCCACCATTTCATAAGAGAAGAATTATTAGCAAAGAAGTGCGAGAAAACATATGCTTATTGACCATTCTACTTGACAAATAAATCTTAGGGTTCTATACTTTCTTTAGAGATATGGATCTTATCTTATGGAAAATTATTTTAGATGATTAGATAGGTTGTATAGCCTAGATCTGATTTATATTAGTTATGTTTACATACCACAACAATCTCTTACAAAGCACCTTGCCCAAGGGAGAGATTGAGGCTCAATGGGTTCGTCTTCAAAGGTAAGTATTCTTAAATTTATTTCTCCTTTGTAAGAGTAAATAGATAATGCATTTGTATTTTTCTCCCATGTATTAGGATTATATATACATTAACATGAGTATATGTCTTCTAATACATATTTATTTTTGTTTGTGTTATTGTTTCTAACCCCCCACTTTGTGCCACAAGCTTTGGTGTGCACTAGATTAGATTTACTTTTTTTTTATTAAAATAGAGTGAATGTTTTAAACCTTTGTATTACATTAGGGTTATTGTGTGATTATGTTAGACTATAGGCTTTGAAACCCTTCCTAGTATGATGTGTTATGACAAGTGATCCCCTAATCAGGTCTAGTAGATCCCTATATTGGTCATGCTTCAACTAAACAAGTGTATCCCCAATCAAAAGTGTAGGTATTCTATATCTTCTCTGAGATAGGATTGATTTATAGACATGATGAATTTCCAATTGCATACATCTATGTTATGGAAGTGGTGGGGGGATACATGAGTGAGTGATTACACAACATCAATGGGGTGTGGGAAAAATAACTTCTATTCTATTACACAAAGGAAGTTAAATGGCTCTGGATCATTAAACTTAGTCTGCCTCATATCTATATCAATACCCATTACTTATTTTTTTGTGTCAATGAGTCCCATGATGAGTTATGATGTATTCTTGATTCTTGAGTGATGAACATGAAACTATGGTGGCTCTTTGTGAAATAAGACTAGCTTGGCTATTTCAATTAGCACATCATGAAAATATGTGAAAGAATGAAATGTTGACTTGGATCTCAAACTTGGCCTTTATATATTTTATGCCTATTATATTCCACATAAATGTCATGTTTATATATCCATTAGAAATGAATGCAATGGTTGATGTGGCAAATCTTGTCTAAAATGGCAATTAAGATAGTTAGTCATTGTCACATTTATGGAGATATGTCATTATGGTCTTTTCTATTTGTATGGGGGTATGAATGGATGATGTTTAGAGCCCACCAATTTATTAAATATTAAGTATATCAGACCTTGGATCTAGTATTTACTTTTAGTGGATGATCATTATATGATAGAGATCTTATTGATGTGACTTGTTCATACCTTTCTCAAACTTAATTTCTTTCATTTGCTCCATTAACATCCATGATGGCACACATGGATTCTCTTATGCATAGTTGATGGATTATTTTCTTGGTATCTTGGTTATTGAGTGGTAGTGAAGAGATCATCTACAAACACATATAGAGGAAAAAAAACACATAAAAAAATGTAAAAATGAGAAATCCAAATTTTTTTGGTGTTACTCATCACTCACTCACTTAGCAGAATGAGATCAATTAAACTATTAGTGGTAGGGCTTAAGCCTACAACCATTCACCTACCCTAATAAAATGGTTCCCTAGATATCTCTTAGAAATATAGTTCCTTATTATAATAATTCATGCATAACATAAGGCCATTTCCATAAAATGTTGTGAAATGACTGTCATATAATAAGACTAGTTGATCTTTATGAAATTTCTTATGGCTCAGATTCCTATCATGCCATGCTTTCTATATCTACTTGTGAAATTATTGCATTAAATATGATCTGTATCTATACTCATCCATCCTATTTAGTTTGATAAGTATGTTGGTAAGAGACTCACGATCCCCTAGTCTCATGACCATTACAATGTGCAGACTAGGTACTAAGTATTCCATTGGCATAACTACTTCAAGCCCATAGACCAAATAGAATGGATTAAAACCTATGGATTTCTTGTAGTGCAGGAAATATGCCCATAGAATTATTGTAATGTGATCTTAAAAATCATCCCTTTTGACATCGCACATCTTTTTCAACATTTTTCCCAATACTTTGTTGGAAGCTTTAGCTTAGCCATTTACTTGTGGATAGTACATAGTGATTTTATGATGAGAAATCATAAATTCCTAAATAATATCCTTGATGGTGTTGTTCAAGAAATGATTTCCTTGATCACTAATGAGATTGATGGGGGCATCTAAACCTTTAAATAATGTTCTCATAGAGAAAATTTATTGAATCCTTTACACCATAGTTAGGTGTCACAACAACTTCAACCCATTTGTTAAATTAGTCGATCATAGTGATAATAAACCTTGCTTTACTACATTTACTTAGTGGATTGATAGGCCCAAATAAGTTAATACCCCATTATTCGAAAGGTTACTTAGTTAACAAAGGCTAAAAGAGCATTTCATCTTTTTGTAGTGGTTTACCCATGTAGTGATAGACATCGTAGTGTTACCCTACTTGATGTGCATCCTGAAAAATATTTGGCCACCATAACCCAATTTGTAATAGCATCTTAGTAGTAACTTATCCAATAAAATGTCCTCTTATGATTCCTTGGTGTGCCTCTTGTAAGAGTTGAGGTCGTTCATATTCTAGAAAAACCCTACATAGTACTTCATCCTTCCCTAAATGATACATAAGCCCATTGATTATGGTGTATGGTAAAGCTCTAGTGATAAATTGCTTCTTGTCACTTTTTTGATAGTGTGGAGGGAATACTCCTTGTTTAAGAAATTTATCAATTGCTTTGAAATTTTTCTTGAATCATAGAAATGCAAAAGAGATGAGAATATAGAGAGTTTTCCTATAGTTATTGTATTTATTTGCCATTATAAATGTGGCTGAGGTCATCTAGCCCCACATTTTCTCTACTTGAATTGAAATTAATGTGAAATTAGAAATCCTAAAATAAAATCAACCACCTAGAGATGCATCCTCCTAGTATCGACTTGTTGATAAGGTAACATAAATCTTGATGACTAGTGAAAAATTTAAATGTTATTATAAGAAGATAGTGTCAAAATTTTTATAGTGTAAACACTATAATGAGTGCTTCTAGTTCAATTATTGTATAGTTATTGTTTGCATCAAATAGTTTCTATATTGCACAATGAATGGGATGGTTGAGTCCACCATATCCTAGCTACATAAGCATAACATCAACTATAATACCCAAAGCATCAATGTACACATGAAAGGCTTGCTCTCATATGTAAGGATGAGGATGAGTGAAATAACCAATCTTTGCTTTAGCTTGATCAAGGCTTCTTAGCACTCTGATGTCTGTAGAAATTTCATACTTTTGTGTAGTAAAGATTCTAATGGAGATTAAATGGTTGTATATCCTTTGATAAAATTATGATAGTACCCTATATGGCCAAAAAAAGATCATACTTATATGGAGCTGGCTGGTGGAGGCATACTCAAAATGACTACAATTTTGGTCTAGTCTACCAAAATTCCTTCACTACACACTACATGACCTAGAAAGACACCAAAAGATGTAAAGAAGAGATATTTATTTAAGTTAAAATAAATGCATAGAGATTGAGAGCATTCTAATATGAGGTTTAGTTTAGACAAATATTCTTTAAATAAGTAAAATACTACCCAATCATTGAGATAGACTTATAATAAGTCATGCATGAAGTCCTTGAGCATAGTTACCAGTGCATGAGAAACAATTGTAGGTGCATTATTAATGCCAAAAGGCATTACCTTTCAAAAGATCCAAATTCTATGCAAAAAGTAATTTTATCTCTATCTTCTTCTATGATGGGTATTTGATGATATCCACTAAAACCATCTGTGAAAGAGTAGACTTTATGTCCTACGATAGATTCCAAAACTTCATCTGTGAAGATAATTGGGAATGGATAATTTACACATGCATCATTCAAAATGTGATAATATCCACATAATCTGATATCCCCTATAATTTTAGGCTAAACTACCATGAAACTAACCTAATATACCTTTTCTAGAAGATATATTATACCTACATCTTGCATTTTATCAAGCTCACACTTTAATTTCAACTTCATGTTTGGATTCAGCTTGTACGGTCATTTATTTATGGGTCAAACACACTCATTAATTTTGATATGCATTTCACTTAGAGATGGATCAACTCATCATACCTCTCAAAATTTAGTGGGAAATACATCTTGATAATCTCATAAGAGTTACATAGCTTCAGAAACCTTAGCTTATGTCTAATAATCACTTATATGCACCAATTTGGGAACCTCCTCAATTCTAATGTTTTATACATTATTTTTAATGGGATGCTAGTAAATTTTGTACTTTTATTCATTAATAAATTCTTGTATCATTTGTTTCCCTTCCTATTCTATAATTTTTATGTTGTGCACCTTGTCTTCTTTAATAGGTTTTGTGTCAAGGTCCTTTAGTGGTTCTATTGGTTGTTCAAGTTCAAATAAATCAATCAAATCAATATCACCATAAAAATTAGAATATTCAACGTCCTCTTCTTTGTATTTTATTCGATGTCTTGGTTATGTAAGATATTGGTCTTCTTTTTTGGTAGCTTTATACCTTTGTAATTCTAAATTAAGATCATAAACTAAATTCTTCTATATAATGGATTATGCCATAGTGCTTAAATATTTTGTACACACATGGTATAGGAAATGTTTAATTTTTAGAAATTTATTATGAACCATAAGATTATCTTCAAAAATAAATGTCTATATGAAATCACTTTGCACTTGCACCCAATTCTTTGTCTCCCTTATACACTCTTAATTCATATACCATGTTGATGGTAATAGATCAAGTGTATAATAAAAGATGTGAACACAATACTTTGGTGCCACATGTTCCTTAGTCCAAACTTCAACACATTTATGAATGTGAATTTCATGGAACTCATCTTATTCTAATAAAGGCCAATTGCTTTTAATGACTTTCATTAGTTATAACCTACTAATCATGAGCTTGAATGCATCATCCCACTCAAGCTAATCATTTCTATGAATTGCCCATCATGTTGTTGCAAATCCCTTCAGAGCATAATTTATAAAACTAACCAACTGACTAATGGTAGTTAAATTAACTTGTAATTATATAATGAATTTATTTATATCCTCAATTGTATAATACATAAGAAGTTATTTCTCATGTGTACAGACCATTATCATAGGTTGAAGTTAATGACTACTTCAAGCCCAATTGAGTAGATGTGTGTATGAGTATCCAATAATCAATGAAGTTATTTCCCAAGAAAAATTTACCTCTCTAGTTGGATCTATATAAGATTTCATATGGTCATTTAATTTATAGAGGAATTCAACTTCTGAACAAATAGGGGATTTAGCAAACATAAATGCATAATCCTTTGTAACAAACTAGGTTTCCAATGACTAAGTAATTATTGGTTTAGGCCTATATTGTTCAGGTGTCTTCAAATAATGAGTGAGTAATTATTGTACCTAAGGTTTATTATGTTCATATAAGAAGTTACATTTAGTTATAGTTTTTTTGGATATTCTTGAGAGTTCACTTTTATCTAGCTAGTTTCTTACATAACATATGGAGAATATGGTTTATCCAGAATGATGACGACCTTATCTCCCTAGTTTTCCTATAATTTATTTTACATAGTGTTAATAGTCTTTTGAACATCATATGCCCATTTTTTCCCAATCAATGTAGGATAATGTGTTACTATTATCATCATATCAATGACTTCAAAGTCACCTCATAGGGTCAATTATATGAGTTTGAACTCAATGTATTCTACAATGTTGATGGGATCAACTCTTCCATAATTAATTAATCTCAAATTACTAGGTTGTAACTTAGAACTGGTCATCCAATAAGCTCCCATGTAGACTTAGGAATCATATTGACTATGTTGCCAAAATTAAAGACAACATTTGGAATTTCATATCCTATAACCTTAATTTTAATTCATGCATCTACATCCCAAGCCTTTTTTGTTTTCACATACTAAACAAGATTTTTTTTATTTTGTTATCCTCGCTACACATACTATAGTAGATTATGTACCAAGTTTGTAATGTTTTATGAGATGTATTCATTATACAGTGTACTTAATAGTTTTAAAAGGTCTATGAGTGTAGTAACAACTCCATCCTGACACATAATGTGCATGATCTGACATACATTTGATCCTATATTGTTGTAACATCTCCTTTAATAGTGTCTTAATGTTATATGTGTTTTTAACATTTATGCAACTTAATATATGAGCCCCTTTCCTATAGCTAGGTTTGGGTATTTGTCTTATTTTTATTTTTGGATTCCCTAATCTTGAGGAATTTATAGAGGAGGTAAACCTCTTTCTATGTGCTGATGTCGATTGATAGCATTTAGGAAGACATACTCCTTAGGTTGTACACTCATGATATTCACATTTTTGATAGCCTTATCCTTTCTTTACTTTTTAAAGATAGGACAGTCTTCTATCTCATGTTGGTCATTTATTCTATTGTATACATAGTAAGACTATCTTTGAGGATTCAAAGGGAAATTATTTTTTACATGATTGTACTCTCTAAATAGGTAGTATTTCAAAGGAGGTTATTAATGTTTATTACCTCTACCACCTTGGTAACATCCCTTATATCTACCCATAAATCCTCCTCTATTAGACTGATAGCCTCCTCTATATCCTCCTTATTGCTATATTATGTTCCAATGCTGATGTTATTAGGTATTATATCCAATTTTAAATTATTGTTGTGAAACTAGTGGGGTCCAACTCATTTTTTGTTGCATCATGGCTAAGTTCTAGGGTGCTACATATTAGTACTATAGTGATCATGGTATCCAACTCGATGGAGGGGTCTAACTAGCCAAACCTTAAGGATAGTATTATGATAAAATATGATCTATTATGGATCTGATTAGGTCACAAAACCTTTATCAGCCTCTGCACCTAGAATAATTTACTTCACTAAGGATACTTGCTATAAAATGATAGATAATACATTTTGTGTAATGTCTTCCTTGAGATATTATAAATCCCTACAGTTATTTTAAAAATGATTGTGTGACTTACAAAAATTGCAACATAAATTTTGTGGGTTCTTGACATATTTTTGTAGGATATGACACTACATTTTTGTATGCCCTACTACTCGACAAATTTCATAAAACTCTATCTTGATCTTAGGACAATCATTCTTATGATATCCTTCTTTCTCACACTCCATACACCATAGATTTAATTTAGGTTTATCTACCTCGTGGTATTGATTCATTCTCTTCATAAAATCTTGCATTGTGTTTTCAATCTTGGAATTTATGATAGGAGCTTCTACATAGTCTTCAATTTGCTCTACTCATAGGGAAACATCTCTAGCATATGCTTTAGTATCATATTGAGTTTATTTAGTGGAAAATATGATTTTAGAGCATAGTAATTTGATTAAATACATATATTTATCTTTGTTTTTTAAGGTAAATTCTACCTTATTTATCAAATTAGATAATCTAAGATCATAGTCAAAATAGACTAATTCTCCCAACTTCTGCCTTATCTCCTTCAAGTCCTTAATAGTCTGACTTGTACATTTATTTATTTTAAACTCTATGATGAGTAATTCCTTAACCTATTATATATTTACCCACTTAATGTATCTATGGTATATGAACTCAAGTGATCTTATAGTTAGTTCCCCTACTAACTTGCACTTTTGGATAGCTTCATCGATAATGCCCTTAGCTTTCTATCTCATTTCATAGGTTAGAAATTAATGTTCAGGGTTCATAGACCCATCATACATTACCAAAATAATATATCCTCCTATATGATCCATTGTGTAAATTGGTGTTGAAGGGATCTAATTTGCATCTATTGCAAGAGGAGGCTACATTATAGGTGATCCTTCTTGTATACTACTAATATTTTTCTACACACTAGGAGAGTCAACATGCACACTTTGTTTTTATGTATTTCCTTATTTTATTTGATTGGTTTCAATAATCCCTATGGCCTTCAAATCCTTTAAAATTGATGATATTTGAATTTTGGTACCCAAATGATGCACTTATTTTAAAAATGGCACTTCTAAATTAGTATCTTCCTTATTTGTCTAGATGAAAACTTCTACTATAATATAATAAATTGGGCTTTGGGGATGTGTGCTATTCTAGTGAATGATTCTTTCCTATTACTTATTTTTATTTTTCACTTGAACCTATGTTTAATCTATGACTATGTTTTTCTTCTTTAATAAATTATTCATGTCTTTTTCATAATACCCATTGTTAAAGATATACACTACATCTATCATCTAACTGCTCTACTTCTACACTATTATTGCCTTCTTCTTTGAACATATCTTCTTCATCACTTCTTTCTATCTGCTAGCATTCATAATTTTATTTATTCATCCATTTTTATTCTTCCCTTTCATCTCACTCATAATGTATTCTTACTTTTTCATCATCTGGTTTACTTCTACTCTTACCTCTAATCGTAAGTACTTGGGTATTCTTCTTGGTTTTCCATATGTTCCATTGTCACAACTCATGTTCTGAATATAGACTTTTCTTCTAAATATTATTTCCTCATGTCTCCATTATAGATTCACATTTAATACTTATCTACTATTCTAATGATGATTCACTATCATGTTTTAAACACCCCCATACACCCAAAATGACTACTCCATATTGGTTGGAGTAGGCACCATGGCCTTATCCATAACCAACATCTTTACAAAGAGATGTAGTCACTATAAAAATTTCCCTCTAATTCCTATAACAACAAGTCCTATGTATCTTCAAAATATATATATCCTTGAACTAAAAACTTAGTGATGTGTCCATTTATGGTGTTAGTAACCCAATAATCTATTGCCCTCATCTAGTTAGTTTCTATTTTTTATAATTGGTCTATCTTTTCTTCTATCCAAATGACCATTTCTTTAGTTCTTGGGTTAGGTAAAAGTATTCCAACCATGCTAATGAATTATCTATCACTTCAAGAAACTCACACCAAAATATTTCATAAATATCTCTAGAGATATGCTCTTGAATGATTTCTTATGTGGTAAGACTAGTCTATTTGGATTCTTCTTTGGTAAAATTACATAATTTCTAGTCTAAGCATGTCTCAATGTCTCTCTACCCTAGTAACCATCTTAGCATAGTTTCCACCAGAAGGAGTGTTTCCACACTCACTTTACCATTATTAGTAGAGATTTCTAAAGCATCATAATATGCTAAGGATGAGGATAGCTAGGTTAAACTTTAGTGTGCAGGATAGTGCATAGTATTCATACATAAGGTTAGAAACTAGAAGCATAGCAAAGATGAATTATTATGTGTTAAGTATTAATTAGGAACAACTAGTGATTCATTAATATTTATAGAGTATTCACATTAAATTAGATAAAAAGTAAGGAAAACATTATACATGAGAATGCCCACAAGGCAAAAAAATAAGAAACACAATAGGTAACCATAACACAAATACTCTCCATTGATCTCTTCAAAGGTGAAAATATATTCTTCCTAAAAATACAAGTATATATAAATGTTTGTATTGTATTACTATTCATATTATTCTCGTACTTGGTGAAAAAAGTAGAGTATGTTCATATTCTAACTTAGTACAATTCATGAAGATATGAAAAAATATACATGTGTCTGATAAATTTAGTACATAACACATGAATATAGAAAAATATCTTATGCATCTTTACTATCTGATTTTATCTCCCAATAATTATAATGGATGAGATATTTACCACAATTCCTATCAAGTGGGCCATGCCTTAGTTGGATTTTTTTTACAAGCCATTCTTCGTATTAGAGTTGATTACTTTAAACTACTTCTTCCTACATTAGAAATCCTATAACAATGAGAATTATTATACAATTAGTATATAGAGATTCATAATATAATTAAATCTTCAATCTTATATTTTTTAAATTTCTACTTTCTACCTAATAACCTATGCCCTATTTTCGAATCTTTAAATAGAGAGGGAAAGTTCATATTTAGATCTTAAATTTACAATAGAAAGTATAAATTTATTTTTGGTTGTTAATAAAATTTATAAAAAATAATATGTACATTTTCTATGACAAATTTATAGCCAACAATGAAAAAATATGATGGATAAAGATAAGTGTATGTTCCATCATTGCAATGGTTTTAGAGGCACAATAAAATTGATAATGAGTGATTTTATGGAATTTTAACATTGACTTATCTTTTTCCTATATTGTATGAATTTTCATGTACCTCAAACTATGAAGTAATTTTACTTTAAACCATTAACTAGCCTCACAGTCACAATAAGGCATTAACAACAAGTGTTATGGGTTAGCTTTCAACTGTGTTGGGTTAGAATGATAGTTACATCCATTGATACAAGTTGGATACCCATTTTATATGGGTTGCATTACCCTATTTATATGGATTGTTTGACTTAGTTTTTATGTGTTGGATGATCTAGTTCACATGGTTAACTTACCTAGTTGCTATGAATTAGCATGTGCACAATCCAACCATTCCATCTAACTACTATGAGTGTCTTCTCTACTTCATAGTTTATTATTAAAATATGTATGTACTAGATTAGTAATAAATCTAAAACATTAATTATATTAAATGATATGATCTTATTCATAAAATTAATAGTTTAATCATAAAACACCAAAGATGTATACAACATGTGCATTCAGTATTGTATAATAGAAAGGGGTACAAAAGGAATGAATTTGATATGATTATGGATGAATTGAAAAGAATCAACATAAGGGGTTTTATAAGGTCATTAAGGTTGAGTCTCTTAGCTCATCAATCATATATCATGATCCCATATCTTTTCCCCTCTTTATAAAGGCACAAATGAAAAATGATTTTCTATTAGGACTACTTTGTCCTTACCTTTCCTTTTTTATTAGGTTTTGATTAATAACATATTAGGTGTAAATGCTTTATAATTTTATCCATTATATAATTGTCATTATATCATATGTATGGGAAGTATTAGTTGTCTTGAATATATTATTTTAAATTCCATCTTAACTATTCATTTTTTATAAGGTGTTCTTATTAAAAGTTTGGGTGCATATTCTTTGTAAGTTTATCCATTAGATAACTGTAATTATCCTACATGCATGAGAAGTGGTAGTTGTTTTGAATATATTATTTTAATTAAATAGCATGTGTAAGAGGGAAATGTATTCATTGAATAACTTTTATTGAGAATTTATCAAAGGAGGTTTCCCCATTGAAGAGGAGTGTAGATATGATTTATGAATTATAAATCACATTAGTCTTGTACACTTGTTAATACATATCATAAATGTACCTTTAATTTCTATACCTTTCCCACTACCAAAAGGCTCACATACACTATCTCTTTATACGTATTTTTTATCTCTTAGTCCAGCCAATGTTATTATGATGACTTAGACCTTATATCATGCTTAAAATTTTATAAACATACTTATCATCTATCTCCATAAGCTATAGATTTGTGCTTATTTTTTGGTTTCCTAGACACTTGTGTCCTAGTCAGATACCTAAATTGACACAAGTGTCCCATCCCATTATAAATTTATAGTGCCCTAAAGTCATCTAATTTTCAAATGAAACATATACCTATGGTCAACCTAAGTTATTTAATGTGTGATATTATCCAAAGGTATATATATATATATATAAGGCCAAACCTCATGATTTGTCACCTAACACAGACCAAATAACTCATAAAGCAAATTTACTAAAGGTATTCAATCAAGCACTCAAGTGAACAAACTTTCCTATTTTATCATATTTTCCATATCACTTAGTGGTATAACACATCTATAAGTATGAATTATAGAAGTAGCATCCCATTAACCATAATTATTAAGTCACAAGCTAGATCAGTCTATGTACATATCACACATTTCATGATACATAAAAAGGATAACACATAGAGGATAACTACATGAGTTTGAGGTCATATTTATAATATTTGGAATGTGGGTAATTTTCATGGACAAAGGGGTATTTATGATAGTTCAACACTATGTACACACTAACCTATACTTCTCACAACCACTATTAAGATGAAGAATTAGGGTTTTACTATTTATCAAGGAGTGATAGTCCATGACTCAAATTTGAATCAAAGATAATATAGAATCCAAAATCATCTATGTGGTTTCATTTAGTTTTATAATTTGTTCAATACTATACACCTATATCTAAGTCAAACATAAGCATTGATACAACCATCCTACGTGAATATAAGTGTCAATCAATATAAAGGTATAATTTCTAAAATTAGGAGATGAATATAGAATTTAGTTACAATCTATTTTATTCATATTCTAGACCCAAATATATATTAGCATCATAACTATTTAAGTATATTGTTTTCATTATCATTACAATATCTAGCGTAGTTATGATTTTTATTTTTAGCATATCTTAGCATAATAAATTTAGTATATAATTATATGAGTTTGAAAATTAATTGGCATGATTTAGAGATAGTCTACCATCCTTGTGCCCTAGGCTATCTCTAAATCCTTTAACCCTAAATTCCCTAGTCTACATTTTAGGGTTAAACATTTAGTGAACCCAATCTCTAGTCCTCAAAACCCTAAATATTGATCTAGGGTTTCATGATTCTCTATTTCTGATTTCTAATTACTAATTTAATAAAATATCCTAAGTTAAAAATCATATTTCATTTTAATATAAACATATTCAATATGGATACATATATATCCCATTTTGGGCTCCAATTTATAATTATAATTGAAGTTTGTTCTTATAATAGTTTAAGAAATCCTATCATTCAAAAAAATAGGAAAATTTGTTAATATAATGATAATGTTTTAAAATGAAAGCAACACTTAATCACTTTACAAAATTCATTTCATCATACACTAGAGCAAGTGATTTCTAAACCTAACTTCATGGGAGGTAGCATTATTAATAAATTAGGGAGCATGTATCATAAAATTCCAATCTTAAAGATTATAAATCAATCCACTATCTATAAAGATATACTAGATGAAGCATTGCATGATACACATGTACCATGTGATACAACATTGGATAATTTTAAATATATTATGCATAATCAAACACACAATGCTAACATTATTACATGTAGTTGTAAGGATGTGTTATCAAAGAATATCACTTATCGAGACTTTATTCCATCAATATAAATGTCTCCTAAAAATCATGAAAAAAAATATGAGCATATGCAAGAAATCTCATAGATATATAATGATGTTATAAATAATTTTTTTGTTTTAGACTTATTACACAAATCACCACTGTAAAAAGGTATTTGTATGAAAACATTACATATAACAACCTTTCCAAATAATGTAGATCCATCACATGTGGCCTTTGTGTTAAACTCTATCAAATAGACCAAGCATAATGTCTCTACTAACAATAAATATTTACTATACCCACATAATAATAGAGGCAACATCTTTACACCTATGCATTTTAATATGAATTTTTTAATTTATAAGGTAACACATAACATCGATTGATACACTATTAAAAAAATCCAATCATATTTTCATATCTAATGCACCAAGGATATAATCTACACACTTGCCTAAATCTATTGATTCATTACTCTTATTTCTTGTGGAGTGTCACCTCATATCTCTCCCTCATCTAATATAGGTTAATATGAGTATACCTCTACCCAAAGGGTATGATGTAAATGCTTATTGTGACTATCACCAAGGCCTTGGGAATTATAAAAATAGATGTTTTACATTGAATAATCACTAAGGCCTCCATATAAATCAAGTTCACAACCTGATGATCACTAGAAACAAAAAATATTTAACAATCCTTTACAAGATTATTATAAGAAGGAACTAGAAGTTCAAATGGCATAAAATTCCAAAAAAATACTTCAAATTAAAAAAAAAAAAAAAGAATACAGACCAACATGATTTAAAAATAGCATTATTCATGGGTGATTTTTATTTTTGGCATATCCATATTAATCCTACACAAATAAAAACTACTTGCAATGTAAGATGTTTTCAACAGCTTGGCTTTGATATAAAATACTTATAAATAAAATTCATTTGGAAAGATTCCTTGGGAAAAATAACACTAAATTTTTTTATTGGTCTTAAAGTGGTTCAAAAATTTATTTAGGTTATGCCACAAAAATATCCATATGCATTTACATTGGACACTCTTTGGCTATATCACATGGAAGCAAAAATTGACCAAAATCAGCAAGGTATATCTTTTTCTCATGAAGGAAAATTAATCCATATTCCAAATGATAACAATGGTTATTTTAATTCACATGTAAATCATGAGGAATAACATGGTATGAACCATTTCAATTTATCCAACCATGATACAAATAGTGTAAAATATCCAACTTAAGGTTACAAGGTTTCACATATTATAAAAATACCAAAAACAATTATTAAAAATTTCAAATATTCAATAATATGTTTAACATTTGCATGTTATATTAAATCCTTTGAATATATGTTTTTGGTTCCATATTTTTATATAGAATATTAATATAAATATAAAAGTCTGTGTGTGTGTGTGTGTGTGTGTGTGTGTGTGTGTGTGTGTGTTTTAAATGTCATTCAAGTATACATAGATACATGATCTATGTAATTTCATATGTTGGGAATTCACTCTACTCATGTCATATGTAAATTGGAGGCATCCACTTCATTGATCACAATACATATATGTTATATAATTCTATGGTCACTTTACATTATCATTTTTGAGATTATATACTTACATATGTCCTTATCCATGTTTATATCTTTTGCACTATATTTGATATGTTATGTACTTAATTTTTTTTACTAATACATATATTCAAAGACTAATATGATATGTTTATATTGATTGGTTAAACTTTTCATTTATGCACTTTCTTGAGTGTCTTGTTTTTCTTGTCTAAGAATTTGAATATGGTCCATTTTTTATAACCCATGTGCCTTTATTTTCCTCTTTGACATTTAAATATGTCATCCTTTATTATATGTTGACATTTGAATATGTAATTCATTGATTTTGTGGACATTTGACTAAGTCATATCCCTTTGATTGTGTGGCACTTGAACATTACCTTAATTTGAGGTCTCCTTTGACCATTATATTTTTATTGTATTTTGAGTGATATTGTGTGTGTGCTTGATTACTTCATGATCTTTTACTTTTACTATCTAGACATTTCCATGATTTACATCATGCATCTTAGGACTTGGTGTGATCACATTCTTCATGATTTAATGATATATTTACCTAGACATGTTTATTTTATATGATATATGGTTCATACATAGATTATAAAATTATTATATCCTTTTGAGGTAAGATGACTACTAGTTTTTACCCTCACCTCAACTAGGGGTATATTATTAAGGGCATGCCATATATCCATGGCTTTCACATTTTTCATAGTTCACTAGATTTAGATTATAGTGGGTGGAAACATGTTCTCCACATTTACATCAATTTTTAGATTTAGATATATAGTGGGGGAACATTTTGAAAACATGTTATCCATACCAACACCAATTTTTAGCTTCATATTATAGTGTGTGCATGTTATTAAAACATGTTATGCACACTTACATGGTTTTTAAATTGGCTAAATTATACATTTATATGATTCAAATACACATTTGTGGTAGAATTATATACATTGGTGTCATTTTTATACATATTTTCAACATGAGACATATATAAATTGCATATGATATAAAATTTTCAGCTAAAATTATAAAATAAAAATCAATTTCAAAATTTAAAACACTTTTATGGACTATCATCACCTACTAGGTTGGACTTTTATGGACTATATTGAACCAATCTATTGCAGTAGTTGGTTCACTTTTTGGTATGGTTGAGGTGATTAAATCACTCAATATTTCTAAGTTTATAGGTTGGAATTGATTTCATCATCCAACTTAACCAACTATATAATGTAAGTTGACTTGGTTCACTCATGCTCACTAGGTTATAAGTATGATTGGGTTGCATAGTTTAGTTAATCTCAACTATTGAGTAGTAACTCACTTTTATTTGAATTGATGGGAATGTGTTATACACACACACACACACACACACACACACACACACACACACACACACACACACACACACACTTTTTGCAAATTTTATATTTCTCCTAATCATAGCTTTAATGATTCATAATGATACATATTTTCAAATAAAATTTATAAAAGGTAATTTAGTTGCATCAATACATAATTTTACTCCTAAAATTTGATATCTTTCAGTTTAAATAATTTCAATGATTTCAATTTCTCTTGGTTGTAGATCAATCACTAGTAAAACACTCAATTTGGGCTCAAGAAAAGGTAAGGTGTGATATACATTTAATTTAATTTAGACTAGAAATTTCAATATTATATTAAATGGGGAATGTATAAATTATTTTTAAATTATATAGTACCTCAATCTTGTACAGTTGGAAATTACATATCATAGATGTACCTTCAGCTTCTAGACATTTACCACTATTGAAATGCTCGCATACACTATCTCTTTATTCATATTTGATTATATATTAATTTGATCAATATTTTTTAAGAAAAATTATGGAGGGGGGGGGAAATTATTATTCAAAAAATAATCTTAACAATCTCACTTAAGCAATCATGAAACATTCAAACAAACATATAGATATTTTAAGCATAAATACCTATCCACATAAGCATGAAATAAAAGAATAAATAAAATATGTGGGAAAACATTAATGGAAATAAAACCCACTATAATATTCAAATGTACTATAATAATATAAGACAAACACCAATTTTAGTGAAGCACCCACTTCACATGGAGCACTAACCCCAACTAGCTAAGCACCAACTCAATTAGGCTTTAGAAAGCACCAACTTGTAAGGAGGAACCAAAACCCTAGATGTCTTAGCACAAACTCATAAATATTATTAATTTTATAGAATTTATGGCATGTTTTTTCTCAACCAAATAATTATGACTACCTCTTCATCTCTTCACATGTTTGGTCCTCTCAAATTGTCCTCCAAGCTTCTTCACTCAACTAGTCCTCTTCTTGACTTGATTAGGTCATATGAACTTAAACCTAATACATGGAACCTATAATAAATATTAATAATATATCCTATTCACTCTTATTATTTTATAAAATACCTAATTTTTCTATTTAATATATTATTTTATTCACTTAGTTTCTTCACACACTCAAATAGGCCTAAAACTGCCTTGTATTTATACAAGTCTCTTGTTCATATCATTATTGGTTAGAAAAACACACTTAACCTCTTAATAAAGCCATATAATATATCATAGGAAATATAGTAAATATGTATCAAATTTTATTTCAATCCCTTTAGGTCTTACATACCTTAATTAGGCCTCATTTCATCTTTAGGTCTCACTGAGACCTAATTTCATTAGGTCTACTTTAGGACACGTTATGCATTTCCTTCCTTTGAAAATTTTTAAAAAAATAAAATTTTAGTAAGATATAATATTCCACTAAAATATACCTATAATAATATCATATTTGGTCCATGACACATTTTGTCTCAAACCACTACTTGAAGCACACTATTAGTATTGTTCACATTAGGCTTATGCATACTTAGAAAGTCTGTCTTGAAATATTAAAGATAAAAAACCAGTTAGATAAAAAAAACATGAAAAAAAATAATATATTAATAAATATAATTACCTTGTGGTCATAAAAAACTTAATTATATACTTTAACTTAGGGTATATAAGCTCAAACATGTATCTTAGGGTATGAACTGCAAACTAGCCTAAAAAAACAATCATGTAAACTTGAACTTATGACACCTTAAATAATATAATAAAGGAATTAAAATGATCCTATAACATCCTAATAAAAACCTTAAACAAAAATATCATAATTTATATTAGTAAATATTGGTCTTATAGACCAATTTGTTGACCTTCTCTCTCTCAGACCTCATTCAACTAGACAAGCCATTATGGCTTCAATGTTTCAACCTATTACACTAACTTAAAAAATTATGTAAATCATGTATATTACATAAAAGTTGAAAACATCAACACCATGTGCATTATAAGCTTCAACTCATGGCATATAGTCTCAAAGTCATCATTACAACTTGCTTACCCAAAACTGGCAGTTTGCTTTGAAGCATTGTCATGGTGATAATGACCTTCAACCACATGTATGACCATTTATATAGACTCTTAATGATTATTTATGATATTATGAGATAATTATACCATTATTATATATAAATATAGTAAGTTTAAATTGAAATATTGGTCTCATAGACCAATCTCATAATCTTGTCCCTCACTGTCTCATCTAAACCAGACAGGTCAACTTATGAATAACATTTTCATCATATCCACTAACCTCAATAAATTTTATCTAACATGAACAATTATTAAAATAATTTTAAAATGTCTCCATGCCCTTGGATTCATCCCTATTCCATTATAACACATCCCTGATCATCTTCTGGATGATTGGTTTAACACACCAGAGGAATCTAACTTATCCAAAAAAATTCATGAAAAAAAAATACAAGTCTCAAAATTTGTATTCCATCCATTTATAAACTTTGACTTGGTCAAATCTAATTTCTATAACAAATCTTTGAGAAACTATCCCTTTCTTATACGGCCTACTCACACACATGACAAACAAATGACACTTAGAGGTGACTAGGATATTTTAATACAACATAAAACCACTTAAATATATTTACCAATCAATTCTTATAACTTTAAAACAACTTATTTTAATATCAAGTCACTATTAGGGTTATTTGAGGGTATAAACGATCTTTCAGTCTTAATAATCATTCATAAAGCATATCCCCTTAATCTAAAAATTAATGCCTAAAATTTTTATCTAGGAACCTTCCACATCTAACATTAATATATTAACTTACCATGTAGAGGTTACACATGCCAATGAACACTTGAAATTCATTCTTGGGTTGAGAACCCTTCATTCTTTACACTTGAGAGACCTTAAAACATGTTTTCAATCCTAAACCTTCAAACTTCACCTCAAACTTGGTAAACACACGTAGGAAAATCTATATCACCACTAAAAATTCTCACATTCTCATTTTTATCTTTAATTATGAATCTCATACCTCATTTTCCCACCATCTCTCTCTTTGCTTGATTAGACCTTGACTTACAAACCACATTAGGCCTTGAAACTAACCTTCTAACCATTGTACATGATATAAAAACATCATTATATTATTTATAACCTCTTATCATGATAAAATACTATCATAAATACTTCATATGAGTTGGAAACACCTCATGACACCTCATTAGGTCATGTAGGGTCTAGAAATGGTCTAGTTACATACTAGGTCTATAGGTCCTACTCATGTAGGCTCACCTTGAAACTCTAATGATTGCTCTAATGCCTCATATACATTATAAATTAACCTTATACATCCTCTTATGCCTCTATTCATCCATATAACTAGGCCATCATTATAAAACCTTCTCACTAGGACTTTACAAGTTATGACTAGTGTCATAACTAGGATTCTCAAGCACTTGAAGCTTGACAATTGATCTTAAAACACTCTTTAATACTTATACACCTTGATCACATGACTTAAATTATACTTAAATAATTTCATACCTCTACACATACCTCTTCATGATCATCATGCACATGATCATGATATGAATATGCTTGTTATGAGTAGGCTTTTCAAGACACCTTATACTCAAGAACCCATACTCAAACATGTTTTAATGCTCACTTGACATAAACTTTGACATCAGCCACAAAATAATAATTAAGTTCAATTTAAATTATCTCTCAATATAAAAAATTAGGTTGCCTTCAAATTCTCTCTTTTCATATGGCTTCCTTATTACATCAAGCACACACGCTTGTGTCTCACAGACCATTCACCATGCATCTTCACCAAATACACCTTGACATCAATGACATCAACCTTGACATAAAATGACATAAACCTTGACATAAATGAAATCACCTCTTAACAAACTCCTCAATTCATCATTGATGGTAAACATTATTCAATTTGATCACTCTCATCTCCCCAAATCTGGTTAATCTTCCTTCTTGAACTTTCTCTTTCTTTGACATTAATGATAAATGTCTTCCACAAAATACCATTTGGAAACACACTTTATTTACAACAAGATTTCAATACATAGAATATGAAGCATTATAGAATCATGTTCCCCCTTAATCCATGATACCTCCTTCAAATGAATTCAAATTATAAGATTACTTATCATCATAAATTAACCTCAATCAATGAACTTGAATAGATCCCCTTCAAACCAAGCATCCATCATACTTATACTAATTGAATAGTGTCTCCATGAAGCCTAATGGAGTCAAATTTTTCTATATAACACTAAAATAACATAATTTCAAGAGATTCTCAAATCTTTATGCTCTTACAAGACTAAATATCCTCCAATATCCTTTTAGGCTTTATTGGTACTATAGGCATGACCACTTCATCAACAATTTGATCATCAATATGAGATGATAATAGACTATCTTAAATTTATTTATCTCTTGAGGTATGCTCTACCATATAAAACATTCCATTTGAGATTATAGACTGATCATGACTAACCTTTACTATCTTTGATTTCCACATATTTATTTGTCTTCTCTCTTGCACTCTATGGGGCTTTAAACCTCTTTTTTTGACTTGATGACCTTCTAAATCCATTAGTGTAGAATATTTAAATGTGTCCCACATTTTTACAACTATATAAAAAAAACTTACACATACCTATAAACTGATGTGAACAGTGACTCCTTCCATAGTCCCATGAGTGATCAATCTTAGTGGGTCTTCTACACTCTCTTGCTCTATGACCAAACTATATGCACACAAAATAGTAACCATTGACTGAAATAACATACCTCATAACATTAGGCTATTTTATAGGTCTTATCATGTTGACCTTCTTGTCTTCAATTTCCTTCTCCTTGACTTGCGCTACCTCCTTTTGGTCTTCTTTGAAACCAAGACCTATCTTATCACTTGCAAACTTTTGAATACTCAAGATGTCATCTATAGCCTTAGTGCTCTTTTCAAAATTCATAAAGGTCTTTACCTTGTAATATGATTGATCCAACTCACCTCTCAAGAATTCCATTTAAGTTTTATACTTGGTACATTCTTCCTATTTATCCTTTAGGATTGTAGTGACTATCTCCATATATGTTTCAATTTTATTGATGATCTCATCATACTCCTTGGAAGTGCTACTTAGTCTCTCCTCAAACAAGTCAATATGATCCTCATAATCCTTAACTAATGATCTTAGTTTGTGACTCGTTCTTCTTTATAAATTTAACTCCTATATATCACTTACCAATTCTACCTCAAGGTTCACTTTAGCTTCTTATTCATTTGATTCTACATCAAACATAAGGCCTTTACCATTGGATCAACCCTCATTATCTGATTTGATGGACATGAATAAGGTTTCATTATTTTCATTTTTAGTTTCATTATTACCATCATCACTATCAGATGTACTTGTGTCACTTACATCAGATGAGTTATAATCTTTTGTATATAAAAATTTCTTGTTTTTTAATGACCCTTTCCCACCTTCATACTTCCTAAAATATATCTAGTTCTTATCAGGATTACAAACATTACTATCATAGCCATGATGTTCATCATGTTCTTCATCATGCTCAATCTTAGCATTATTAGGATACTTAAATGTAAAGTTACCAATCTTACCATAGTTGAAACATTTGAAGGGTAACTAACCCTTGTACTTACCAGATCCAAACCTCAATTTCTTAGAAAACATCACTATTAGTTCATCATCATCAACATCTAAACATACCTCATCCTTAGCCTTCTTGGATTTTGACTTCTTTGAAACTTTTATTCCCTCTTCCTTCTTGGGAGGTCTTTCATTTTTTCTCATCTCATAGGCAATCAAGATGCCATGAATCCCATCCATTTCAAGCTTGTCCAAATCTTGAATTTCTTCTAATGCAAACACCTTATAATAAAACCTAAGAGTTATTGATCTTAATACCTTTTGAATAACTATAGACTCATTCACTTATTCTGCCAATCCTCTAATGACATTGATAACTTAATAAACCTTCAATAGGTAAGATACAATTATTTCATCTTCACTCATCTTTAGTATTTTAAACTATCTTCAATGGGTCTACAACTTGGCCATATTTACCTTGGTGTCTCCTTCATAGATAGTCTTACATTTTCCCCATATTTATTTTACTGATACATAGTGCATCACCTTCATAATCTCTACCCCTAATAGGCCACAAAGAATGGCATTCATTACCTTGGAGTTGTTTTCACTAGCCTTCTTACCTATTGCATTAGTTATTTGATTAAGAGGAGCACCATAGAAATACACAACTAAATACCAAATATCATGACATTGAGACATAAAATATATCTTCATCTTGATGTTAAGTTTTTTTTTAATTAGATCCATTAAATAATGGAGCCTTACTGGTGAAGAAACCACCTTGAGCTTGTAAGGACCTGCTTATAAGATATCCTTTCGGCTATTAGTCCTACATTAAAGGACCTATTTTGATAAAAAAATGTTGGAATAAAAATATCTAATGGGGGGTAAGCAGAGTGGATCAATATTCAAAACAAACTTTCTTAGCAATCTCACTTAATAAATCATGAAACATTCAAACAAGCATATATATCTTGAAAGCATAAACACTTATCCACATAAGCATGAAAGATAATAAAACATAACATATATGGGGAAAAATCAAGGGAAATAAAACCTAATAGTATATAAAAATGTACTATATTCATATAATACAGACATAAATTATAGCGAAGCACCCACTTCACATGGAACACCTATCCCAATTAGCTAAGCACCAACTCAACTAGCCTTTAACAAGCACCAACATGCAAGGAGGAACCAACCTCATAAATGACACAAAACCAAATCAAAAACCTAATTTATGATCACCTTTAATACATATTATTTCTCAACCAATTGATGATGACCACCTCTTTATCTCTTCACACTCTTTTCCCTCTCAAACTATCTTCTAGGCTTCTTTACTCAACTAGTCCTCTTCTTGATTTTATTAGGTCATATGACCTTGAAAATCATATATAAAAATATATTAAATATTCATCATAGATATTGTACTAATATTATTGTCTATAATGCCTCCTAATCTAAAATATATTATTTTATTTGATTATTTTTTTCACACACTCAAATAGGCCTAAAACTGCCTTGTATTTATATAAGTCTCTTATCCATATCCTTATTGGTCAGCCATATACCCTAAAACTCTTAGTTAATCCATGTAATATATCTTATTAAATATCATAAATATGTATAAAATGTGATTTGAGTCCCTTTAGGTCTAACATACCTTAATTATGCCTCATTTCATCTTTAGGTCTCATGGAGACCGAATTCCATTAGGTCTACTTTAGGACACATTATAATTTGCCTTGTTTAGAATAATTTAAAACACATAAAATAGTATTAAAATATAATATTTAACTAAAATATATTTATAATAATCTCATATTTGGTCCATAGAGGGGTCAATTCATGGCATGTCTCTATAAGACCAAGTAAATGATATGTTGTGGTCTTGTAGGAAGGAGGGGAAATCCTAAATCACCTCAAGATTTAATGAATGGCCAATTTTGACAATGTGTGGATTATCTAGAGTGCCCAAGTTGGTATCCTTGGTGGATACATTCAGCATGGTTGAAGTCTTAGGAGGAATATATTTTTGGATAGAGGAATCTTTTACACTAAGATAGGTGAGAATGGAATTGTCATCCTAACACCAAATGGTATTAATGGTAGGAGAGTCATCTCCTATCATCTCAGGGTGGATCAGGGGAATGGTTATGTTCACCCGATCCTTTTTATAAGTCAAGGTTCCAAGGTAGATCATGTTGATGAAAAAAAAGTTAGGGGGTTCATGTTATAATCCTTAGCTATTGATGGTGGAGTGGATGGTGAGAATGGTATTTCCTTGTCAATGATGTTAATAGGAGGTGGGTTGGTTTGTTATTTAGGTGGTGTGAAATTGAGGCCATGATTTTCATGAGGTTTTCATGTTTTTATTGAAATAAACTCATGCAACCCATGTTCATACCAACCTAAACCAAATCCTTTCTAAGCACACCTATAAAGTTATGTTTAGGAAAACTTTGGGTTGTCTAGATAAGAAATTTTGAAGGTAAATGGTCACAATGAAAAAGAGGTGGTAGAAGTGTCAAGGGTTTTATCAAGTCCCCCATAGATGAAATTATTTTGACAATTTGATGGTCTAAAAGGAACAATGGTTTTAATATTGGGGTCATAATTAGGTTGGTATTCAAGTTTCCCATACACTTAGGGAGTAGGGAAAGCATCGAGGGTTAGAAGGGCAATACTCCCCCAATGAAAGAATGCTAGAAGGTTGATTCTAAAGGGTCCATTATGGGGATTTATTTGGAAGGAATAGATGAATTGATATAATAGTCAATAGAAAAATAAGATGGAAATTCATATTTTATCGATGAAGGCTTGTTGGACAAAAGAAGGATAATGTCATTGGATCATTATATCATGTTGAATGATGTAAAGAGATTGGGGTCAGCTTGTATGGTAACAACTTGACCTTCATTTTCAAATTTGATGAACTAGTGTAAGGTAGATGGCACAAAACCCATAGAATGAATCCAAGGGAATCCCAACAAGATGTTGTAATATAACTCTCCCTCTGTTACATAGAAGAGCTTAAAAAGTGTGCAAGGTCCTTGCTGAATGTGAAGGATAATATTTCTTAGAGTCATGGCCATGGTATCATTAAATGATCAGATAACCACTAAGGTTTATGACATGATGTTATTTGGTAATTTGAGTTAGTTTTATGTATGGGAGGAGATAATGTTGATATGAGCTCCCATATTAATCATAACCCTCTTGATGTGAGTTAGGGTGAGATATTTATTTGTTCATATAAACTCATTTTTACTAGCATTTGGTGAAGTTATTTTAGAAATACTCACTAGATAGATTAAGAAATATTAGATTGAGAGTGTCCCAAGATGGAAACTTTGGGTTTGCTTGAAGGAAAGGCATTTGGTGTTGACTTGGTGGTTAGGTGGTGGAAGAGGGATATGTCTATGGTATGGACACCTTTGCCTTTCCCTTATCCTTTGGTTGGGATTATGATCATGTGACCACATGGATGGTATGGATTAGGGGAGGGGCTAGATTAGAGGATTTATTTGGTTCTTGTTTACTCTAAGGTGATAATGGAGGAGTAGGTAGGTGTTGGTCAATGGTTATTAGTTCTTGGATCAATTTTAGACTCATAAGAGACTCATCTAACAATAAGCCATCCTTGTGATATAGAATATGGAATAAGACTTGGAAATCCATATAGATTTTTGAATCATGTTCAAGTGTCCTATGGTATGAACATACTAATTTATCATTGTACCAAGATAGCTTAGGACTATGTGGGTCAAATGGTCTAACAAGTGGTAAGGTTAAGTAAGATGCTTGCAATAGCCTCTATAGGATGGTTTAGTAATACTTGATAAATGGTGGCAAAGGTATAGGTGTCCTCTTTTTGGGAGTTGAGGTGGAGGCCCTTGTAAGAGTGGGCTTAGTGGTAGATTTTTCAGTTAAATGAGTATTCTTGGTAGATAGTTTCAATTTTGGTAGAGAGGTTGAGCATTTAAGGTTAAAAGGTTTTGGGATAGATGTTTAGGAGATCAGTCATTTGTCTAAAAATAATTGGGAGCTAAGAGGTATGTTCAAGGGTGTTCTAGTGAAAATAGGTATGGATGAAAGTAGGATTGATGGCATAACAAAAAGTGGTGGTTGGGTTTTCATTGGGATGGTTGGTTTCCAAATTAAGGTAAAGGGACGAGGCCCCAAAATAGAGGGAAAAGTGGAGAGGTGAGGTAGGGTTTTGGTTTTTGGGCTTCTAGGTGGTTTTACCTTCTTTGTTGGCTTAGTTTGGGGTTTATTTAATAGGTTTAGTAGGCTTAAATATAACTTTATTGATGGGTGACTAATGTTATGAGTATGGAATATTCCAAGGTTATTAGTGGGTTAGGTTAGAATGATATAAGGTGATTTAGTGACAATGGGTGAGTTTGATTCTAATGATGCTGTTATAGTTTTATGGGTAGAGATGTTTGATGGTTGGGTTATGGTGATAGTGGATTTGATAGTGGAAAGGGTAGGTTGTTTTGATGATGATCTTACATGGTATTATATGGGAGCCTAAGATGTTACCAAAAGGTGGCCTAATCTAGGTTAGGGTCAAATATGACTTATACATTTTTAACCAATTTGGAGAAAGGTTTATAGATAGGCCTGAATCCCCTATTGGTGGATTCAAAGGATAGACCTAGGGGCTAAGGGGGAAGAATGATTACCTTATCTATTTCCTGATTACTAGGTTCTAAGGTCTGGGAAGTTAATTCTTCAATGGGAGGTGTAGTTAAAGTGGTTTATTCCTTAGGATTAATCACTAAAGGAAGAGTGGATTGTTGTATGATTGAGGAAAATTATGGGAATAGTTTCTTCCTCTGATGTGCATATCAAAGGAGGGGTTGGTGAATCCACTACCTCAATAAGTGGAGTAGGGGGAGAGGTGATTTGATTTATGGTCTTCTCATCAATAAGCTCACCAGGAACCATATTGACAGTGTGGGTCTAATGAGTATGATAATATTCTAATTTGTTTTTGATATTGGTATAAGGAGCATGGTTGAGAAATAGTTGTTTAAATATGTCAAGTGATTAGTTCAAGGGTGCATTGGGGTTATCCAACTAAAGTTCCCCCTTGTCAATGAAAGTTTGGATAACATTCTTGAAGGTATTACACCTAGTAACATCATGCTTGATGACTCTATGGAAGGCACATAATTTTTTCTCCTTATACCAACCTGGTATGGGATGAAGGAATTAAATTATTATGGAGGTTTGATCAAGGGAGGCTATATGATAGTGGCCTTTAACAATTTCTCTAATACCAATATGTATGACTTCCCAAGTAGAGTAAATTTATTCTAGGGCTTGTAGATTGGGTTCCTAGTGTTTTGATTGGAGTAATTAGAAGAGTTAGATTAGTTAACAATGGATGGAGGGGTGACAAGTGTCCTTATTACCCCTTCATTTAACCAATGTAATGTTAGTGTCTGTTCTTACCAAGGTAGTTCATAAAGCTATTTGCAGTGAGGTATTTATTGATTTTAGGTTAACAATACTTTTTTTTTTTGGGGGGGGGGGGTGGGGTTTGGATGTTATGCTAATATATATTTACTTTTAATCTATAATCCATAGTTTGAAAAGAAAACATTATTTGAAAAAAACATAATTAGAATCTAGAAATGCTTCACTTAACTTTAAAACAAACCTACTTAATCACGCTTAAAAAATATCAAATCTTCACTTCACTAATTAAAAGCAATCATAAATATATTTTATAAATCTAAAGGAGTGAAATAAATGCTTATTTTGGAAATAACAGATTAACTATTCAATCTTCCCTATAGGTTTTTAATCTAAATTATACAAACATATATATATATATATATATATATATATATATGGCATTATTTAATTGAAATAAATACAAAATCAACTTATAAATACCAAATAGATTTCTTATTTCCTCAAGAGTATTCCATTGTTCCCTTAGATCCAAGTCCAAATTAACTCAGCTCAAGATATTTCTTCAACACATAAATTGAGAAAGGAAACTGTTGTAGTACTTGTATTTCAAATAACCACCAAAACTATAATATCTCTATATGTAGTCTCAAAATTTATATATCCAAGCATGGATATATCTATTTATTTAATACCAAGAAACTATTTATCCCAACATTCTTAGAAGATATTCTAGATAGATTAAGTGATATAGTTGGACTAGCAAGTCATTGCAATGAGATCTTTTAAGAGTCAGAGAATCCATAGATAATATTTTCCATGCCTAATTATATCAATAAAATATTTACATATATTGATACTTCCTATCTTCTATCCTCATTTTTGCATCTTAGAGTAGAAACTCCCAAAATGGAAGACTAAACAAAAATAAACATCTATTTATATACATGTATAAGAATGGAGATGTTGAAAAGAGTTATTCATATTGACAAGAAGAGGTTGGAGAAGCTATATGAACCCTTTTAAATGTACTAGGATTAATTATGGAGTAATCTAGGTCAATCTATAGTAAAACTAGAAAAATATGTAGCTTGTTGTCAAAATCCATAGCTCAACTATCAAAATCTGTAGCTAACTATGAAAATCTATAACTCACCTATTGAAATTTGCAACTTTCTTATCAAAATCTATAACTGATTATTTAGATCCATAGAAAATTTAGAATCTATATCTCAGTCTTAGATGGTTTATTCTTTTTCTTGGATCCTCCTTGTCTTCACAATCTTATCAAAACTCATATTAATAATACTATTTACCTATATAAGTCAAAATGTGAAGCCTAAAACATGAAAATGTTAGAAAAATTTGCAAAGAAGATAGACTTATACTTTACATGAGTTTATATAGGAAAATCATCTATTTCATACTTTATAAATGTTATAAACATCAAGATTAGATACAATGCTCAACTATTTGACATATTTAAGGCCATAAACTATAGTAATAATTAGTCATTTTATGAAATCGTCTCCCCTCCTCTTTAACTTTTATAGTAACCTTTATAAACTATATCCTTATCTCCATATTTATGAACTAATTGTTGTAGCTTCAGACTCAAATCATAAATGGAATACAAATCTTTTTGAAGTATCCTCTGATTATGATGGGTAAAACCCATATCTATTTACATAAAATAAATCCAAATATCAAACTAATCCTGAGACTATGGCCCTATATTCTACCATGGAGGCATTGGAGAAAGTAGTAAGGTAGGTCTGAACCTCATTCCAATCCATGGATTTCTTCCATCCCTCTATAAATTTTTTGAAACTATCTATACAATCATATTATCTCTTCTCAAATACCTTTGAAGGGTAGTGGGTGACAACACTTCTTTTCATCTTAATGTAACTGGGAATATATGCTAGTGTTGTCTACAAGCCACCACTACATCATCAAAATTATGTTGCATAAATAACTCAAAGTTGAGAATGCCATCATGTAATGTGGAAAGATAATGATCACAAATTCTTGGATGTTGGTAATAATTATGAAATTGGTGTGATATATATTATGCACTACCAAATTGAGGCCTAATGCATAAACCAACATCTTGTGTAATGTTAGTGTGATCATCATATTTTTCCTGCCAGGAAATTTTATTTCTATATGTAGAAAACAAAGCTCTCATCTGAAGTTCTCACATAAATATATTTACTAAGAAATTATTTGTATTTCCTAGAAAAATGTCGCATAAATAAAAATCACAAAGTAGATCTTGTCTATTAGGTGTTATTTCTAAATGATTTCATGAAAACATCACTAGTGTTTATCTCATGTGGTAAATCACAAGATATCTATAACAATTTCCATATGAAAAACTATTCATGTAAAAATGATATATATGCAGATGAAGGGACTGTATAGGATAACAACTTTTCACTTAATTGATAGGTAAACTAAAGAGTTTATTTAACATGTTCTTCTTTATGTTGGGCTTGAGTCAATTATTCTTACATTTTCTATTTCTCTTCTTTAAGAAGATGATTTCCCTTCTTAAGTAGATGATTTTGTATCTTCATTTCTTCAAGTTGTGAGTAGACTTGATCCCATTGGTTTTTCACTTTTGAAATAGACAAAGTAGTTTGAAAACCTTGGTCTACCATGACCATAGGAGGAACATGAGAAAAGATAGTCTTTTTGGGTTGTTAGCGTAGTATTTTCTATTTCAATTTTTAAAAGATTCCTCCTCAAAGGGATGTTTTCTTCTTCAAGTGATCTAGTATGACCCCAAACATCAATAATTTCATCCTTTACCTCATCATTTTTATTCAAGGATTGAATTTCCAAATTTTCAATTTGTTTCATTAAATGAGCAATCACAAAATCTTGGTTTTGTGTTATAGTAATTAGTTTAGATATATCTTTTGTATTATGTTTAATAGTGGATTCTAATTGGGACAAAAATAAAGCATGTTGGAGTTCTATATCATCTATTTCCCTTGAAGGTTGTCCCTCCTCTTCAATCATGGGGAATTTTATTTCATCCTTACTCTAATATGTAGGAGGAATAAGACTCTCATCAAGTATAGTCTCAGTAAAGTCATTAGCCAATTCTTCATGTGGGAAAAAGGTTTCCTCCTCTTCTCTATAATGAGCTTCACTAGTAGTGGCTATGAGATTTTGCCTCAAACTATCTAAGGTTTCAACAGCAATGGTCTCACTATTATCAACTACTAGGATCAATCTTCTTCTTTAATTAAGATGGGGATGAGCTTATAAAGGTAAGGTTTCTTGATTTTTTGGCTAGGAAGCAGGGTTTATAGAAGAATCTTCTTTAATAATTTGAATGGGCTCTTGGACTTGAGCAACTTAGGAAACATGTTGGATTCTAGTAGAGGATCGGAACCTCAATTTCCTACTTATTGTCTTAGGAGGAGAGACTATGGGAGGAGGATATATGGGTTGTAATGGAACAATCTTGGCTATGGATCTTGTGTTATGGATGAACTTAAAGGTAATTTATTTAGAAGGGATCTTTGGTGGGGTTTGTAAACTAGAGGCATGCATGTGTGCAAAAATTTGTTTAGAAAGTTTAGGGATTTTCTTTCTCTTTCCTTCAAGAAAGGAATCTCAAGCTTCCATTTAATTTTATTTTTGTAAAAAGTAATGTTGAATAATGTGTTGAATCAACCCATGATGATGTATGGTAGCAGGGTTTTTGGCATACCTCATAAAAACAACTTGAATGGATCCTAGGAGAAATGAGGGCAAATTTATCTTGTGTTGATGTTATTGAAGACCATATCTTAAATGAATTAAGATTATTAAGACCATATAAATCAACACAATACACTATCCCTCACATGTTAGATATTTAATAAGCCAAAAGAAAACTAACCTCCAAGGTTCAAGTAGAGATTTTCTGCTTACCCCTTTTATCTTGCCTTTGATATCTTCTTTCTAAATTTTTTGACAAGACCATGAAATAAGGATCTTCCTACTATATGAGCTCCTTCATATGGAATCCCTATCAATTAGTTAAGTATTTTCATAGAGAAGGGTATTTGAACACCTCTGATTATGGATAAATCATGATTTAAGTGAATAATAAATTTTTTCACTAATGCTTCATCAAAACCCTAAAACATGAGAAAGAAATCAAGCCATCCAGCTGTAGATAATATCTCCTAAACTACTTCATTATCTAATAGTTCACTTGCATCCTTAGGTTCTAATTTATATTTCAACCCCATTTTTGAATTATTCACCCTCAGATTAGGTTTGCATAGTTAATTATTTCCCTTGATTTTAAAAGGAGATTAAACTATGTTTGTGAAATGATTTGAATGGAAATAATCCCTTTTGAGGGTAAGACTCGATATTACTCGAAGCATGTCAATTAATGATGATAACATCTATTAAAAGTAATGATTTCATACTTTTTGTTTTATTTTGTTTTAAATCATTCCACCGTCAATTACTTTTTAATCCTCCATTTAATGCCTTTTTATAAATGACACATAATTACAATGATGTGTCATTATAACATATTTTTATAATCAGAAGGGGTACTATATGTAGATCTTACATTGACATTTCACAATGTGACCTTTTGAAATGACTATTGTTGATTTCATAAAGTTTGACACCCTTATAACACCATATGAGGATTTTCCATTAATGTTTTTGAGCACATACATGGAATCATAAATATCTAAAACCAACAGTTAGAAAAACAAAATACTTTACCTTATAAATCTTAGTATTGTCCTTATCAATCTTTCTTATCTATTCTTTCACAAAACAAATTACATGAGTTAGTCTTTAAACAATAGTATAATAGATAATAGCATTAAATTTATTGCTTTGGAACCAGATAATTTTTTGAATTGACTTTTCTATATTTTTACTTTTTTGGTACTTTTCCCTTGACTAGCCATTTTTGGTTTTTTAGTCAAGTCTCTTTATTCAATGCATGAATAGTCAACAAACTTGTTTTCTATTCATGACTGTCAACAATGACCTGAAAGAATTTCATTGTTGAAACTTTTTTATTTTTTATTATTTTTAAACATTTTTAGGGAAGATAAATATTCTCTTCCTTTATTCAAGCTAATTTTGTATTTCAAATATCAAATATCATGGAAAACTTGAGTTCTTCCATGTCACCAAACTCATTTTGTACTAACCAAATAAATTCCTCCTTACTGGTAGGCTTCATGTATAGTTTCATATAATGTCCATTTACAAGAAGAATTTTATGATTTCCATCAATAGGTAGAAATTGTATAGAACCATTATTAAAAAAATTGCTATCTGAAATGGTCCTAACCATCTAGTTCAAACATACCTTTGAAATATGATATTTGGAATCATATAAGAGTGTCCAATCTCCTTCTGTAAATTGTCATTCTTTGATATGTAAGTCATGCCATTATTTTCTTTGGTACTGTGTTCATTTCTATTTACTGCAAGACTTATATCCTCATATCATTCAATTGTAACATTATTTCTTTTTGTGCTTCATCTAAATCAATTCCTACTTCTAATACAATCCTCAAAGTTTGTATTTCAAATTCAATTAAAAGAAGACATTTCTTACCATAGACCAACTCATGTGGTGAAAAACCAATAGTGGTTTTCCACATATTATTTTATTCCCAAATAGCTTTTGGGAGTTTGGATTCTCAATTCTTCTGACTGCTACTGAATATCTTGGTAAGAATTTTATCCAATTATCTATTAGTGACTTTTATTTATCCATTTTATTGTGGATGGTATGGTGAATATTTTTGGTGGTTGACTTGGTAGATTTCCATGAATGATTGAATCATATTTCACATGAATTGTGGTCCTTGATATGATACTATCTCTCTTGATACTCCATTTGGTTACATAGTCAGCTACTACCTCTTCTCTTGTAAAAGAAAGTCAGCTACTACCTCTTCTCTTGTAAAAGAAAGAGCTTGAGCTTTAACCCATTTGGTTACATAGTCCATACATACCAACAAGTATTATTTACCTTGTGAAGGTGAATCTAGGGGCACAATAAAGTCCATAACCCACTTCTCAAAAAGTTCTAGAATTACCTATGGATGTAGAGGCATCTCGGAGGATAATGTAAGTTTCCTCATTCTTTGACATGTATCACATTTCCAAACATAGGTTTTTATGTATTTGTAGAAAGTTGGCCATAAATATCTAGATCTAAGGATTTTGTGTACCATTATTTTCATTTAGTAGTGTCCACCTCTAGGTTCATCATGACATGCATGAATGATATCATACATCTCATTCTCCTTCACACACTTATGGAAAACATGATTAGGTCCAAGTTTAAATAGTATTCCATTAATCTATTTATAATAACTTATTCTAATTAAAATTTTCTTTTTATGTTTAGTACATTGAAAAGGAAACTTCCCTGTAACTAAAAAAATTTATATATCTACAAACCAAGGTGTTTGTCTTGAAACAACAAATAATTGTTCACCCAAAAAGTTGTCTTCTACATGTTATTCATTTTTTATTATGCAATCTAGAAAGAAAATAAATAACCACATTAAACTTTCTTGGTTTATCAACAATTATTACATCAAATTCTTATAGTAACAATGACCATCTGATAATGCTTCCTCCTACTACTAGCTTATTCATCAAATACCAAATAGCTACATGGTCAATATATACAAAGACTTTATAACTAGTAATATAGTGTATAAATCTATTTATATCATAAATTAAAGCAAATAATTCCTTTTCCGTGGTTGTATAGTTTATTTTAGTTGAAATTAAGTTCTTTCTATAATATATGGCATACATATGTCCTTTTTCATCTTTCTATCCCAGAAAAACTCCCATAGAATGATTAGATGCATCAATATAAATATGAAAGGGATATGACCAATTAGGTCATCTTAAGACTGGTGTAGTACTAAGATTTTCTTTGATGGTTTCAAATTCTTATTGACATGTTGGATTCCAAACAAATTCACTTTCTTTTGTAAGCAGAGTGAACATTGGAGCAATAATCTTACTGAAATCTTCTATGAATCTTCTGTACTAGCCTGTATGTCCTAGAAATTTTTTAATATAAATCTAATTTGAGGAATAGGTAAGTTTAAAATGACTTTAATTTTATTTAGATCTACTTAGATCCTTTTTGCAAAAATATGATGTCTTAAAACTATGCCTTCTTCTACCATACTCAAACATTTTTCATAACTTAGAGACAAATGGTGGTCCTCATATCTTTGTTGTAATTTTGAAAGATTACTTAAAATTTCATCAAAATATACCCCATGAATAGTAAAATCATTCATATAAATTTATATAGAGTCATTGGTCAAGTCTAAAAATATGGCTAGGATAGATCATTAGAAAGTGGTAGGTGCATTACATAAACCAAAGGGCAATAATTTATAAGCAAATGTCCCCCATGGGTAGGTTAAGGTTGTTTTATCTTGATCCTTAGGTGCCATTTTTTTTGGTTGTATCCACTAAAACCATCTAAATTATCAAGTACCTGATCAATGAAGGGTAGAGGAAAGTAGTCTCTTATTATTGCTTTGTTTAGCTCTCTGTAATCCACACATACTCTCCATTTACCATTTTTATTGGGGACAATGATCTAGGGAGAGACCCATTGGTTATTATAAATGGGATAAATTGATTCAACTTCTAGTATCTTCTTAATTTCATATTTCACAATGTCTTTCAAGGTATGATTGATTCTTCTTTTTGGTTACTTTACTGGTTTAATGTTCTCTATGTAAATGTGGTGTGTACATATGATTGGATGAATTCCTTTCATATATTGATATTCTCATGCAAAATCTTGATTGTGATTCCTATGTACATCAAAAACTTTCATTTCTTGATCATTTGTCAACTAGTTATTTATGTTGAGTGCCTTTCCTAGAGCCATAATGATTTGTTTAGTGCTTGGATGAGAAGAATATATTTGTTTGAAATCACTCATCAATGAGTTGAGAGGATAGGAATGTGGAAGTAATGTATGAAATGTAATAACATCTTTAACAAATTTTTCTCCTATGGGAATAACTCTAGCTAATGAGCAATGAAAGACTATAAGAAAAGAGTCTTAGCCTTCATATGCCCATTGCATCACACTATTTTAAATGTCTTTATGATCATATAATGTATTTGAAGAGGTGGAAGAGGATGAATTATTAGAAGAATAGTAAGTGATAATTTGAAAAGGTTTTTTATTCAAATCCATAGTGAGTCTATTGTAATCCATATCTAGTCTATTGCAATCCATAGCTAGTGTGTTATAATCCATAATTAGATTGTCAAAATCCATAGCTAGACTATCAAGATCCATAGCTGGACTATCAAGATCCATAGCATTTCCAATAATTTTTAATAACTCATCATCTACTTCCCCAACATGTTCAATGATTGTAACCATAGCTAGAGAAGAGATGTTATCATGTTTTTCATCTAGATGGTCAACCCATAAATGTTTAATAGTATTAATTCATGCTTGAATAGGGGGATATAAAGAAATCCATTTTGATTTAAGATCATTTGAGATGGTCATATCCCCTGATCTATAATAAATCAATGATACTATAGTTGTTAACCAAGGTCTTCTCATAATCATTAGGTATCTAATTTATTTTTTTTAGGTTTTAGGACAATAAAGTTAGTAGGATACTCCCATGATTCTGTAGTTAACATTATGTCTTCAATGACACCTTCTAGTTTGGTATTTGAATGATCTACCATTTGTAGGATTGTGGTGATTGGTTATATGTCCTTCAAGGAGAGGCTTTGTATGGTGTTTGTATTCATTACATTAATAACAACCCCTAGATCTACTAATACATTTGGTATCTCCTCTTGTCAAATTTTTATAGAAATGACAGGACTTCTTGGGTCTCCATATTTAGGCAACAACAACTTTCCTACTAATAAATCAACATTTTTACCATCAACCTGTATGGTCTTAGGATAATGTATTTTTCTACCAGGTGTCTTGAAACATAAACTTTTGATCACCCTATTAACTTTTGGAATATCTCTAATGGCTTGTAATAATAGAATTTCTATGTCTAATTTTCTGAGTTCTTAGATCAATTTAGATTCTTTGTTATTTTATACTTCTTTTAATCTTCCTAAAAAAGTCATATATGGAGGTGTTATGATAATTTCCTCTATTTTTCCCATTTCCTTTTTAGATTCTTTTTGTTTTTTTGGTTAAATTTGTGGACTTGTTTTTTCTTGTGGTACTTTTTTGATGATGATCTGAGGTTCTTGCATTGTTCTTAATCTAAGATGAATGCCTATGTATTCAATAACACCTACCCCTATTATTTCATTTTGTTAATTTACAAAAACCTATCTATTTTTTTGGATTTGCTACTATCTAAGTAGGTAACTAAGGCTAGTTTACTTGTTCTATAGGGGTGACTTGATTTCCTTAGGGAGCCATTAATTCTCATTTTTGTGGATATCTTCTTTGGTGTTGTTGATTATAGTTTGGACCAGTATTATAGTGTTGATTAGTCCATGGCTATTGATGGCCTTATGGCATCCATGTTTGTTAACAATGTTGGGGCATCATCCATTGTTGTGGCATCCATTCTTAGGTGCCCCATGGTGGTATAATCCACATTTGTGGAGGTGCATACCACTTTTGGAAAGGAAGTCTTGAGCTAAACTATTGTTTTTTTTGGAAGGTATTTCTTTGTCTATGAACATAATTTATTTCTTATATGGCTTGTACATTTTATTCAAAATAATTATTGAGACTAGGAAGGTAACTAAAATTCTTTGTGTCATGATCCTTATCATCACATATTCCACAAATTTTAGTTGTATCCAAAGGATAGTCTCTAAGTGCATGTTTCAATCTACATTTTGGGAAATAGATTTATAATGGCTCATTATTGGATTTGGCCTTGGCCTAAAATCCATCTAATGTTGAATTCAATTATATCAATATGTCTATTTTAAAGTTTTATAACTCTTCTATGAGTTGGCTTACATCACTAGATTTTCCAATTTTCCCTCTTCTACTACTCGGTTTTGTTCTAGATTAGTTTGTGAATAATCATGTGATATCTTAGAAATCTAGTTTAGTAATATCTCATTTTCCCATAAGATTCAAAGAATCCCTAAAAGAGTCATCCTAGCCCTTAAGAAAAACCATTTTGATCACTTCTTCAGGTAACTCATATCCACATCTATTGAGAGCAAAGGCAAACATATCTAGGTAATCCTCAAGGTTCTCATCTTCATTTTGTCTAATTTTGAAAAAATCTTCTTTTCTATCCTTGACCTTGTAATAGTCTTGGTATTTATCCAAAAAAATTGTTTCAATATCTCTCCAAGTATGAATAGAGTTCCCTCCTAGGCCCATGCACCACTCATAGCTCTTTCCTTTAAATTAAATGGAAAAAGTTTTAGATTTTGGCTATCTAAGTTATAATCATGAGTCTGATAGAAAATCTTAAACTCAAAAATAAATTGATCTAGATCTTCAGTGGACAATCCTCTAAAGGTAGGAAAATTAGCTATAAAAATATTTTTCATTATTCATTCATCATCTTCAAAGACAATAGGATAAGATAATATCCTCTTAGGAGCATTCCTATGAGGTTTATCCACCTGGTCTATGTTTTCTCCCATGTCAAATAATATTTTATTGAGAGGAGGGGATTTTAGAAATTTAGTGTCTACAATTTTAGCTATTATAGAAGAGGATTCATATGGTCCTTTAGAAATATTTATTAAAGATTCTCTTATCTCTTTTTTCAAGTTTTTTGTTTCATTTGTGACTATCCTAATTCTTTCATGTAAAGGATCATAATATTTTGGAACAAATCTTCCTTGTGAATCATGTGGCCTACTCATATACTTGATTTTGGCAAGAGAGTGGTTTTACTCTAATTTTGTGTTTTTATGTTCTTTGGACTATTAGCTTGAATTTTACCCTACTAACCCTTGAAAGGTTCCTAGCAATGGTACCAAAAATGATGTGTTGTTATCACCAATTCATTTAACCAACATATGTTGGTGTCTATTCTTACCAAGGTGATACCTAAAGCTATTTGTAGTGAGGTATTTATTGATTTCAGGTTAACAATTCCTATTTTGGTAGTTTTTTGGATGTTATGCTAATCTATATTTACTTTTAATCTATAATCTATAGTTTGAAAAGAAAACACTCTTTACAAAAAACATAAACCACTCAATTTGATTTAATTTTTAGAATTTGGAAATGCTTCATTTAACTATAAAACAAACCTACTTAATTACTCTTGCAGAATATCAAATATTTACTTCACTAATTAAAATAAATCATAAATCTATATTTTCCCAATCTAAATGAATTAAATAAATGCTTATAATAGAAATAACAAAATAATTATTCATCTTGCCTCTAGGTTTTCAATCTGAATTATACAAACATATATCTATAACAATCTTTAATTGAAATAAATACAAAGTCAATTTATAAATACAAAATATATTTCCTATTTCCTTAGGAGTTGGCCCTGGCTCCCTTAGATCTAGGTCCAAATTAAGTCAGCTCATGATATTTATTCAACACATAGATTGAGAAAGGAAACTGTTGAAGTACTTGTATTTCAAAAAATCACCAAAATTACAATATCTTTATATGTAGTCCAAAAAGTTATATATCCAAGAATGGATATATCTATTTATTCTATACAAAGAAATTATTTATTCCAATATTCTAGGAAATAACCTGACTAATTTGAAAATAAAAGATATTCTGGATAGATTGAGTGATATAGTTGGAATAGAAAGTCGTTACAGTGAGATATTTTAAGAGTCAGAGAATCCATAGATAACATTTGCCATGCCTAACTATATCAGTCAAATCTTTAAATATATTAATACTTCCTATATTATATCTTCATCATTACATCCTAGAGTAGCAACTCCCAAAATGGAAGACTAAATAAAAATAGACATCTATTTATATACATGTACAAGAATGAAAATGTTGAAAAGAGTTCTTTAGATTTACATAAAGAGGTTGGAGAAGCTATCTAAACCCTTTGAAATGTATTAGGATCAATTCTAGAGAAATTTGGGTTAATTCATAGAAAAATTAGAATAATCTATAGCTTGCTATCAAAATCTACAACTAACTATCAAAATATGTATCTTGACTATCAAAATCCCTAGCTTGCCTATCAAAACCCGTAGCTTACCTATTGAAATCCATAGCTTACTATCGAGATCCATAGCAACTTTAGAATCCTTAGCTTTATATTATATGGTTTATTCTTTACCTTAGATCTTCCTTGTCTTTGTAATCTTGTTAAAACTTATATTAATACTATTAATTACCTATACAAGTCAAAATGTGAAGCCTAAAACATGTAAATGTTAGAACAAAGTACAAATAAGATAGATTTAGATTTTACATGAGTTTATATAGGCAAAAACATCTATTTCATACTTTATGCAAGTTTTAAACATCAAGATTACATACAATGCTTAACCATTTGACATATTTAAGGTGATAAACTATAGTAATAATGAGTCACTTTATGGACTTATCAAGGGGTAGTCTTAAGGATAACCACATTCATAGTTCCTTTTTTTTGGAGTTAATGTTAGTTTGGTTATTGGGTTTAGAGGAAGAATCCTTATTTTATTTTAAGGTGGAATTATTCTTTCTAAATTTGAACTTCCCCTCATCAATGGCTCTAATTTATAGATTTCATGCCATGGTAAAAGCCTCATCAAGGGTCCTAAAGCTTTGAACCTATAAGGTAGAGGAGATATGTTTGGTGTAGACCTAGGCAAAGAGTTTTATTAGCTTAGGTTGGGGTATAGATAAGGAGATTTGGTTTATCATACTTCTCTAATGGGATATGAAATCAACAATGGATTCATCATCAAATTTCCAAATGGAGTGGAAGTCAGTGATGGAGACTTTCTTAGAGATTTTTATGGAAAAGTGATCTAAGAATATCTAAGATAGTTGGGCAAAAGAAAAGAGGGAGTGATTTTTAATAACATTATACCAATCTAGTGATGGACATGATAGATATATGGGTAAGGTATGGAGAAGGAGAGCATCATTGTAGGAAATCATATAACGTGAATGTCTAAATACTCTCAAGTGTTGTTGAGGTTCATCCTTACTCTGAAACTTCAAAAACTTTAGGAGTTCCCATTGAGGAGGATATGGTTGAATGGGGATGGATGGGTGAATCAATTCATTACAAATTTAGTCATATGACAAAATATTATGATCTTCAAAAATGGATGACTCTGAAGTAATCATTTTTCCCATTAACATTTTGACAAAGTTAGTTTGGGGTTATGCACCCCCATAGTTTTAATGTAGATTTTGTTGTATTTGGGTAGGTGCAACATATGGGTAACTTGTGGGGGGTAGAGAAGCTACCAGATATTGATATGTAGACATGGGTGGTTGATATGATGCCACATATCAATATGTGGTGATAGGTAGTTGGGTGGGAGGTAGAGGTATATTACCTTGTGGGTTAAGGGCATAGCTTGGGTTTGGTATGATGGGCATGTGTTAAGAGATTAACATACGCTGGGTAGGAGGTATGGTTTTGCTAGTAGATAGAGGGTAGGTGTTAACTTTGGTGTTGATGGGTGGAAGGTATGGCAACCATCGATCTATAGAATGGAGTGGAGGTAGGTAGGTTGGAGATAATAGGAATGGTTGTGGCACTAGTAGAGGGTAATCCTATAGTAAGGGAAGTACCAATGCCCAAAGGTTGGATTGCTCTTATACTAGGAGGATTATTAGTTGGGGAAGAAGGTGATTGGCTGTCACTTAGTTACATGGGTTAGTTTTAGATGGTGGTATCAGTAGGGTTTTTGTAGATGATGATGCCTGGGTGACTAAAGATTGGGTGGAGATGGTGTCTATAGAAGTGTTTCCTATAAGGTGGGATGGAATGACATTTGGCTAGTCAATAGGCAAAATTGAATTAGGGGTACAATGGGATATGGTGTTAAGGTAATGTTATATGGCTATGTGGTTGTTATCCAAAAAAGTGGAAAAGACCACATCACCTTTGGAAACTATCTGAGGCATGGTAGGAATTTTAGAAAGATCAGGAGAACTCTCTACATTTGAGATGTACTCCATGGATGAGGGAGAAGAGGAAGATGGATGATTAGGAGATGGGTCATGATTTTCTTGGTTTTTTAATTATTGCCTAGTTAAAACTATGTAGATAAGAAAAGGAGGAATATGTAGGAAATATCACAACTCAAACAAAAAGAAGACAAGAAAAAGTCACAAAAATGAAACACACACTAAAACATTTTAAGTCTTGAGGTTATTTTTAGTCTCTCGTGTGCCTTATGCCTTAAGTTTTAAGAATTAAGTGACTAAAATTGGCTTATAGAGTGGGTACTAAAAAGGAAGTCTATGGTTGGTTTCAGGTTGTGGTTAGGTTCTTAAAGGGATCTATATTATAAATTAGTATGTGGCTTGATATTGGGGCTTACCCCCTCACTTCACACACCATAGCAATAAGGGTGTGGGTGCTTATCCAAGTTATACTAATTTCCAGAGATTATACTCATCTAGAAACCTGACTTGGTTCTTCCCTTGCTGATAAAATCCAAGTAGTATGGCTAGGAAAGGTAACCATTAGGTAATGGAATCCCATCTAGGCCTTATGCCAATGTTTGATTCTTCATTAAGTGTAAGTGGTTTGGTATTGTGTGTGTGAGAAGAGTGAATCCATGCTTTATTTACCTAATTAATTAAGCTATGTGAACTAAAATGAGTAATAAAATAATGGATGCAATCAATTTTAAGCCTAAAATTATATTTTAATTTCATTATATGAGTGGAAGGACAAGAACAAGAAGTACCTAAATGTAACTATGAACCCAAGAAGAGACTCAAGGGTCCCACTGGGCATGCGATAATGTTTCATAGAATTTTTTCTTATGCTCTTTAGAAGGAGAAAAGAAAATTGAGAAGGGTATGGTTAGTAGAACTTGATATGTTGTGTACAAGTTGATCCAAATGGTTGTAGATACTCCTCTTTCGCTTGGGAGGAATGACCTGTAGAGAAGAAATCACTAAATAAATGGTTGATTAGTTAGATAGTAAGGTGGATTACCTAGCAAGCTAGATCCAATAATCATGAGCTTCCTTAGAGTCTATCAATCTATGCTTTTAAACAATTAAGTTCAAAAATAAAAAGGTAATGTACTTGCATAAACAATAGAAGATACTGAAATGTAATACAATAAGATAGATTTGACTAACTATAGTAATAAATAGATTGATATTAATGTTAAATATATCAAGTATAGTTTAGAAAATAGGGCAGGGTTCTATGATGATGCAAGGGATTTGAAGTTGGAATTTGGTTAAAGTTTGGTGGGTGAAATAAATTATTTTAGTCATATAAAATATCAAAATTAGTAGTTTGAGTGTGGGTTGTGACACCCAATCCATAGGTCCTTCTTGCATGCTCTCATGACCCTTATAGACACCTTTTTGCTCATTACTAGTCATCTGTAGCCTTTTAAATAGTCATTCTAGCTCAGCCAAACTTAATTTTCTACTATAATTTTATCCCCTAGGTCTCAAGCCTACAGGATATGAGCACCATACCTAGACTATAGATCCAAACCCTAAGGTGTCCCATTTTCGATGCTCTTGTCCAATCACATCTCAAGCCCAAATGGTCATTTCCATCTGATTCCTATACTTTATCATGTTGGCCTAGCACAAATACATTTAACCCATGACCAATAGTTTCCTATAAAATCCCATCCAAAGTTTAATTACAAAGGGAGGAGGTGACAATTATTACAAAGAAATAAAGAATACAAACAAATCACTAAGGCATACTTTCCTATTCTCTACTTACAATCACCCAACACATCTACAAACATATTCAACCTCTCACACTAGTCCCTAGTCAACTCAAGCAACTCTCACTTTAGAATTTTTGCATCTACATTACACTATTACATAAAGCACATCAAGTGGGAGAACTACATATGGATTTATCCTTCTTTAGAGTATTGGTATATAGGAAGTGTACCCATAGAAGGGTTGTGAATCACACATTCAGTGCATCTTACACACACTAACCCCCCTTTTTCAAATGATTCAAATCCCATTTATCAAGCATGATGGAGGGTTAGGGTTTGAGGATTAAATAATCTCTACAATGAACTCCATCAACATTCAAAACCTAAAATTTCATGGGAAGGCTCACATAGGAATAGTTTAAAGAACCCAAAAAAATTAGGTGTCTGTGAGTAGTTCGGATAATAGTGGTAGAAGAGGACAATAACACTGAACCTTAGGGTGTCATAATTTTGGCAATCCTATCCTTTCACAAAATTAGATCTAGATTCTATTTTGTGACACTATCCTAGTCTTGCACAACTAATTTTAGACCCTACAATAGTCATTTCAACTTATTTTAAACTAAGTTATATTTCTCTTAATTCATTGCTATTTTTAAAAAGGTATAAAAGATAAATAAAATATACAAATTATGACTATAATTATTGTAATATTATTTACTAATTTATTAATCTAGACCCTTAACTAAAATAGGAATAAAAATCCATTATTCCTAAAATTGTTAAATCATTTGATGAACCTGACTTACTTTGTTTGCACGTAAAAACCATATAAACCCTATGGAAAATTCCTTGCTGATTTTTTAGTATTTTTTTCCTCCATATTTAAGTCATAAATTCACATTTAATTTTTAAAATTCACCATAGTAATTTTAATAAATTATTTCTTTCAAACCCTAGTTGCCTATATTAGGTTCCGATACTTTTCTAATATTTTTTTTATTTTTCTTGCATATTTAAATCAATAATCTATATTTAATTTATGAAATTCACCATAGTAATTTTTAAAAAATATTTCTTTCAAACCCTAGTTGCCTATACTAGGACTTGATATTTTTCTAGTATTTTTATTTTTTTCCTACATATTTAAATCATAATTTCCCATTTCATTTTTTAAATTTACCACTATAATTTTAAAAATAATTTCTTCCAAACCCTAGTTGAATTTAGTAGGTCCCTTTGCTTTTGAGGTATCACCTTACATGTTTGTGAGCTTCGTATCCTTTGTATGCATATTATAGTTTGTTTTTTTTTAGACTTTACATTTCCTTTATTTATTACTTTCTTTCCATTGCATTTTGCTTATTACAACTTATTGTAAAAAAATCAATCTATTTTCAATTTGTTTTCCTACGTTAATAATAGCCCAATATACCAGTTTTGATGAAACTAATAAGAGAGAACTTCAAGAATTTTTAACTAAACATCCTGAAATGCAAGATGACATGCTTAAAATATTACAAGAAGAACAAAAATAAGTGAATAATGGTTAATCCTCTCAAACCACATAAAAAATAGTTACAAATGACACTACAAGGGCAACTATGTCTCAACAACCCCCTATAGTAGTCCAACCATCCTACAAGGCACCACCAATTAGAGCTAGTACATATTTATCTCCTGATATGGATACCCTTGTGCAAGAGATAAAATATCTTCAATCTAAGGTGCTACATCTTGAGAAAGATGCCTCTAGACCAACATAGGCCTTGGATTATTTTGCTCTACTACATACACCATTGGCATGTCATATTACTTCTACACCTTTGCCACTAGGTTTTTCTCAACCCAAGTTCACTCTATATGATGGTAAGGGTGATCCAAAGACACACTTGAAATATTTTCATGCAAAATGCTTGGACTATGTGCCAAATGACTAGTTATTAACTAATATATTTCCATGAAGTTTAAAGGATTATGCTCTACAATGGTTTTATAGTATACCAAATTAGTTAGTCACTACATTCAATCTTTTAACTAACATGTTCCTAGCTCAATTCAGCATTAGCATAGGTGACAAGGTTTCTTATACCCAATTTTCATAATAGAAACAAATGTCAAATGATCATCTCATAAATTATGTTCTTCACTATAAGACTATCTTGGCTAAGATGACTAGCCCCATGGCTGATCAAGAATTATATGATCTCTCCAAATAGAGTCTTCTATTAGCTTTGTATGAGTCAACAATGTTCAAAATGCTATCTTACTTCATTGGGATATATTATACACTAAAGGAAAGGGAAGTCAAATTAATCTCAATGGAAAAACTCAAGTACATAAGCATATTAGAAATAATAAATAAGAGTAACAATAAAGTCCCATACAAAGTAAAGGTCAATGATAACAAAAGTCAAAATCAACTTATAGCCAATGTGGCTTTATATCCCCCTCAGTGAGTGGTTTCATCAGCACATCATCGATGAGCCTTTAACAATCTACTAATATCTCCAGTTAGAGTCTTATAATAGCTATTGGAATGCAATATCATATATCTCCCTCCTATTTGAGAAGTTGATACAACCAATCCTCTTCCACATGGATATGATCATAATTTATTTTGTAACTTTCACAAGGCACCAAGCCACACAAAGAATAGATGCATCAGTTTGTGACAAAAAATATAGGGCATGATATACTAAAACCTTATTGATCTTGGCACTCCAGTTGATCCTCTTCGGGAAAAACAAACATAAGAAACATCTTTTAAAAAATTCTTAAATCCTTTTCCACATCATTATAAACAAGAGACAAGGGACACATCAAGTGTTCACCATGCATATCATGCACACCTTCCACCAACTACATACCAAGCACCTTCTATTAAGTCACATCATTTGAGTAACATGATTACTGTGTATAATTCCAGAGTTTTAGTTAGACCTTCCATCTCTTTCTCAAAATAGGAGATAGTTGAGGATGATTTGGATTACCATGCAATCTTTATCAGAGCCTACATTAATCGTCATCCTATTCATAATGTTCTCATAGACAATGGATCTAGAGTGACCATGTGCACTATGACATTACTATAGTATTTGGGATATTCACATTAGGATATTATGTTGATGGACATAGTTATGAGTAGATTCACTAGGCACATACAAAGTTCAGTAGGTGATATTGTACTTCCTTTATAATTTGGTCCAACACATGTGGCCACACTATTTAATATTTTTACTAGTGTAAGAGTATTTGATATATTTCTTGGTTGACCATGGAATCAAAAAATTCATGTAATTCCTTCTATAGTTCATAGATACATGATATTCATTCACACTAATTAGGTTGTTATAGTTGATGGATTTCTATATGAATTACCACTCCCCACTTTAGATCCATCTAATACTCTACAATCACTAGTTTTAGCTTCTCCACCAATTATAGTTCTTCCTTTAGTTGAGATTAAAATGCATTTAAGGCCTCCCTCACCAGTACAGAGAATTTAGACACTTCCATGGAGGCCTCTTTTAGAGTGACCACTGTATCAATGAAAGTTTTAGGACTCTAGATAGTTTCCAACTATATTATTCATACCTATGGTAGTATCACTAAGGTCTCATTCCTCTACACACATAGTACACTTTTAGAGAGCTTATTCTACTCCCAAATAGATCTTAAAGAACCTTATAGTTGCATCCACTTCTCAGAGTCATAGGGAGATCCAATAGTCAATTTCCACTACAAAAATTTTAGAGCATTTACAACATATATAGCTTTCAGAGCCACAATCTTAGCCTTTCCATCATGATTCATGATCATGCATGATCCCTCTCCTTTATATAGGACACATTGATAGTGATTTTCTTATGAGACTCAACGGTTAGTATCATTTCTTCTCAGCCTTTTTTGTGCATAATTTTTCAATTTACTTGTACATAATTTATTTTTTACTTTTTGTACATAGTCTCCTTATAATTGATTATACAAAATAATACAACATTTAAAAATACATAAACATTAAAATAACTCAAAATACCAAAAACATTCAAATAAATCAAAAACACCAAAAATATTTCAATTTTATTCATCATCCATACTTTACATTTCTACTACCATGCTAGACTTACATTTTTTTGTTCTATGCTATTGTTTGTCAATCTATCTAATTTATCATATTTCACTTGATCTTCTTTGAGTGTGTACAGTGACATCCAGATCCTTGATTGTTTCACTCTACCCATTGAGGGGGAATCCTACTTCTACATTTAAGACATACATCGATATATCTATCCACTCAGGGCATCTTCTACATGAATACACCATCTAGGTTATGTCATTCATACACCACATACTCTAGTTATCATGTTGATGTACATTACTTACTAACTTACACATATTTTTTAATTGACACTAACTAGTATATAACACTTTTGTATTTTTTAGCATCTACCTAGTCTTGTACTCTATGTCTTGCATACTTTCACTTCTTTCTTTGATTAGTTAGATGTGATTGTATTTATAGAATTTAAATGTCTTCTTTTATTTATTTGCATATCTAAATATGATTATATTTATCATTTCCTATTTTGTCTCTTGTATGTGTCTTAGAACATATGATAATGTCCTTTGCTTGTACTATTTTATGTGTTTTGGCCCTCGTGCCAAACTTGTTTGGTTTCAATTATATGTGTATGTGGAATTTGGACATGCCTTGTATTTTTGATTTTTAGTTTGAGTGACATGTGCCCATGTCAATTTTTTTCTTAGCCCCTTGGCCACTATTGTATTCTTCTTGATTTTTCCTTGCATACATGTTTGCTTCTCACTATTTACAATGCCATGATCCACATCATGTATTATCTTACTTTCTTGGATGCCATAATGGACATCATACTCCATCCCTACTTCACAACTAACAATTAACAACTTCATTTCCAATTTTAATTTAGTATATTTCACATAAAATTACATTATTACATCTATCTATGCATACTTTGTTAATCTAACAATATCCAATACAAATTATGTTATATCTTGAGACAGATTTTCAATTATCATTGTTATATCATGTATTTTCATATCATAACACACTTGTAGGGATTTTTATTCTAAGGGTAGTCATGGAAAATTCTTCATTCCTACCCTTAGAAGAGGGATAAATAAACATGGGTTTTGTCATAGAGATCAGAGCCTCTACCAGTCAAAAATCAATTTTCAAAACACTCAAAATAGTAACCAAAACCCAAACAAGGTAAAATAGACTAAGAAAATAATGATGAATAGATAATAGTTGATAAAAAAACAAAGGATAAGAGCACCATACTTGGAATACATCAATGGACAATATGGTGTCCTATTATTGACACTCCTATCCAAATATCAAAAAACATAGATTTTCCAAAAATAGGCAAAAAGGTAAGTTTAGTTATAGTTTTGTTAGCTATAGTATGGTCTATAATTAATAGTTTTAGTAAATTTTTTCACAAATAATTTAGATATATGGGGTATCATGCATGGTATGATGGCTCTCACTTCTATTTTTAGATTGGGCACTTGGTATAACTTTTAGATCAAAATCTATGTTATAAATACCAATGATAGGGGGTAATGTGCATAGTACATTGGATTTCTTTTATTTTTGAGTTTATTACATTATCTAGGTATTCTTATAAGTTATGTGTATTATTCCATCTACAGGTGGTTGAAATCATTCCTGAGTGGCTTCCACATAATCCAAGTTCCTAGTTTCAAAGTGGATTTCATACAAGCCTAATCTTCACCTCTCAAAGTGGCCAAGATTGGCCTAGTTTCTAGTACACATTAAAATATACATGACACATTATCAGATTATAGATCATTCATGATCTTCAATATCCATCTCATAAGACACACATTTATACCAGTATTAGTTCATAGCTTCACTTAGTGGGCAACAATGGATCCAAATTACTATCTATCCTTTGTATTCTTGAGCCACCTATTTAGAGGGATTACACACATAGTCTAAACATCGATTAACATATGCATGATCACACAACTTCACTTAGTGGACAAAAATGGAGCCAAAGGGATAGCCTTTTCATTCTTGAGCCACTCTCAAGGATTTGAGCACACATCTTTATTCATGATATTACTTTTGGTACAACACATACCCAACATCACTTAGCATCACTCAACATCACAATAGGTTTTGTATTGGTTTGCATACTTGATGATTTGTATTCATTCCTTTCTCTTCCTCTCTCTTTTACCTAACTTTTATACATTTTTATTTTATACATAACATGTCTAGTAAGAACTAATCTACTCTTTATTTTCTCTTACAAATTTTCACTTCATGATGTGCTCTCTCTATGCACACTCAAGAGCACATAGCTTCATGGGCTTCACCCTCAAAGATAAGTTTAGGTACACTTTCTACTTTTCTTTTATCCTATTATTTTGATTTACTACATCAATAGAATAAAGGGAGGCAAATGTAGTCATATAAAAAGTCAAAATTAGTAGTTTGAGTGTGGATTATGACACCAAATCCATAATTCCTTCTTACATACTCTCATGACCCTTCTAGATACCTTTTTACTCATTACCAGTCATCTATAGCCTTCTAAATGGTCATTCAAGCTTAGCCATACTCTATTTTCTAAGTCAATTCTATCCCCCTAGGTCTTGAGCCTATATAATAGGAGTGTCATACTTGGACTATAGTGTTGGACCCTAGGGTGTCCTATTTTTTATTCTCTTATCTAATCATATTTTGATCCCAAATGGTCATTTTCATCCAATTTTTTTCCTTCATCATGTCAACCTAGTGCGAATACATTTAACCCATGACAAATAGTTTCCTATAAAAGCCAATCCAAAGTTAATCTATAAAGGGAGGAGGTGACAAATCTTATAAAGTAAGAAAGACTATAAACAAACCTCTAAGGCAAACTTTCGTATTCTCTACATATAATCACCCAATATAGCTACAAACATATTCAAACTCTCACACCAATCCCTAGCCACCTCAAACACTCTCAATTTGGAATTTTTAGATTCACATTACACTATTGCACAAATAACATCAAGTGGGATAACTACATATGGCTTGATCCCTCTTTAGAGTATTGATATGTAGGCAACGTGCCCATATAAGGGGTGTGGATCACATGTTTAATGTATCTTACACACACTAACCCCCCTTTTCTAAGTGATTCAAATCCTATTTATCAATCATGATGGAAAGTTAGGGTTTGAGTATTAAAATAGCTCTATGTGAGCTCCATCAACATTTAGAACTTGAAATTTCATTGGCAAGATCACATAGGAACAATTTAAAGAACTTAGAAAAATTAGATCTCTATGAGGAGTTTAGAAAATAGCACTAGACCTTATGGTGTATTATTTTCATTATTCCTATCCTTTCACAAAAAAAATCTAGATTTTGATTTACAACACTGTCCCAATCTTGCATAGCCAATTTTAGACCTTACAAAAACCACTTCAACTTTTTTAAAGCTAATTTATATTTCTCCTAATTTGTTTTTATTTTTAGAAAGGTATAAAAGACAAATAAAATATTTAAATCATGATTATAATTATTACAATATTATTTATTAATCTAGACCCTTAACTAAAATAGGAATAAAACTCCATTATTCCCAAAATTGTTAAATCACTTGCTATTTGTTTGTCTAATAGTGACCATTGGTAATTAAGTGTGACCATAAGTAGTTGGGTTGATTGTCAATAGTTGGGATAGATCATCAGTGGTCTAGCTAATAAAAATTGATTGGCAAGTTTACATAATGAGATTATAAAAGGTGGGTTCAGGTTGGGTTAGTTTTGAAATATAAAGAAAGTAACTAATTATTTAAAATAGATACTTATATTTCTTAGTTGTTGATCTAAAGATTGGTCGATGGATCTATTAGTGAAATTTTGAGCAATTCTGATAGAGTATCAATACTTGGTTATTGGTCGATGGATGGAAGTGCTTCAGATCTCTGTCGCACTTGCTAGTTCATTGGTTTACTGGAAGAATACCTATAAAATGAATTTTTGATATAAGAGGATCTTGATCTTTTGGATCCCTTTTCACCTCCTTCTCCCCTCTTTTTATAGGAAAATAGGAGAGGTGGACGGTTAGGTTTAAGAAGAGGGTTAACTTGTCTAAATTTAGTTTTGACATGCATTGATCCATTAGTAGACTAGGGAAGCTAATTGTAAAAAATTAAGGTGGAGTTAAAGTTATAGTTAGGTTTTCAAGCAATTATTACCTATCTATCGATGATCATGCCTAACCATCAACAATTACTATGATCATCGATGGTCAAGGATCAAAGGTCAATTTTGGTAAAATATTTAGTTAGTTAGTTAGCTAGTCAACTAACTTGACTCAAGTGTCTGGTTAAAGGGTTGTGGTATGGTCCTAAGGTGGTGTAGGGTTATTTTGACATCTAGAACTATTTTTTGTGGTTTTATAGTGTCTACAAACATAACTATGTTGGCTTCAACAATGACATGGTTTCACTAGTGGGTAATTTGAAACTTTAGGTTAAGTTTGGATCCAAAATAGTCAAGATTAATTTAAGTGTGTTATATTATATTTCTCATAAAATATTATCATTTTTCATCCATAGACTATTTCCATGTGGGACATTGCATCTAAAAATTTGTGTGGTATAATTTGTACGTGAAGGTGAGGCTCATACCTTTAAAGCTGACCTAGATCCCTAGATATGGCTATATTATAATATAAATACATTTGACAAGGATTTTTCTATATCCTCATGTGGCATTATTGGTTTTCTTAAGGTGCTTGCTAATGAATATTCATTACATTTATATTATTAGATGTTACATGAAATTCATCGAATTCACTATTGGATTTTCATGTATCCTCATGGGGAATTATTAGTTTGATCCTACTAAAAATTAATTAAATTCACTCCTCTTTCATATATTACATGTTATTCATCATCTCCTCCTTATTTTGGGTAACAAGGTGGCTCCTTACACTTAGGTGACCTCTTTTGAGATGTCTCCCTGACCATGGATCCCTTTACCTCATCACAACTTCTCTATTGTGGCATCATAAGCCTTAATTCCTCCCCCATAGAGGCCTTTAGAGTTGTCAATTTATATAATAAATGCCATTTCATCCATGTCATGTCACATAACTCATTTAATGAGAAGAAGGATTTAAAAGAAGCTCATAATAATATATCATAATTTTTTCCACCCTTTTATTCATCGAGGTATATATATATATATATATATATATATATATATATATATATATATATATATATATATATATATATATATATATATATATATAACCAAAAATGAACCCACCTCTAAAATTCCCATGTTTCAGGTCATGACTAGTGAGTTTGATGATTTGGATGATTTTTTCCCTTACTCCCCATGTTTCTCTTCTATTTGGCCTCCTTCCAACATTGTCCATGGATTTTCTATCCCTATAAAGGGTAGGGTAAAACTTATTAGGATAATCTATGGCCTTTATTTAATCCAATCCATTGGTTAGGGTTAAAAATGGCCTTACCTTAAGGAAGGCCATGGATTTGGCTACTTGTACCCTAGTAAGCCCTGGATATTACAAGAACATCCTCCCTAAGTCCTTATTAAATAGATTTTCCACTATGTGATGTTTGTTGTCAAACCTTACTGGTCTCTTTGGAATTTTGTCCTATGTACTCCTCCTCAAATACACCTTGGTATATAATCAAAGTCTTTTTCTTGTTTCATTCAATAGTGTTACTACTTTCCTATAGCTATCTCTCTATGAACTCCCTCTTCTTCTTTCGCTATGGTTTTTATAGGTGTTCAAGTTACTAGTTGTAGTTGTTCATGATTTGTTCTAGTCCTCCCTATCTAGTATTCATATTTCAAGAGGATCCCAAAAATCATTTTATTCACCTCTTTCCATGTACAATGTTATACACCTCTACTGAATTTTGAATTTTTCATGTTCTTTTTCTCCCTTTTATAACTCACTTGTCCTACCTTTTGTCAACATAGTATCTCCATAATGGTGTCTTGTGTCCTTGACCCCATCATGGTTCACCATTCCATGGTGATTTTCACTTATGGTGACAATCAATGTAATTTAGGACCCATCACTACAAATTGGACTATTAATGAACCCATAGGGTCATGCACTTATTGTAGCTAGCTTCCTCCTTACTAGTGAGATGAACAATGTTACTGATTATCATGGAATCATTGGAGCCCTAACTAATACTTATGTGTTAGGCATGTGTTATGCATATTTTATATTCAATTCACTCTTATCCATCTCTTATCTCATTGGGTATATAATGTCTTTATCATTGAGTTAATCCCCCTCTTCAAGGTGGTATGTAATTTTCTCTCTTATTTTAATTAATTTTAAATCTCCCATATAAATCAAATAGATAAAACTATGGTCAAAGGTCTAGTGAATTTCATCTTAGATTTTTTGGTTTTATATCACTTTTTATCCCTTATTATTTAGGATCTATAGCTAGAGTTAGATAGCATAGAGTTAGGACTTGTACCTATTAGATCACATTATTAGTTATTCATCGACCATTATTGCTATCAGGCAAGTGTAGCTAATGTTCTCTATTTTCCTTTTCTTTTATTTTTCTTAAATTTATGTATCTTACAATTAATGGAAAAAACTCTTTATCTATTGAACACTGACTACTTATAATTTAGGGGCATATGTAATCATGATTCCTTTAAACCTATTCCTCTCAATGATTATATGTTTTCTTATCATGCATACCATTAGACACCAAGATACGTGGTTGATCCCACTAAAACACTCTACAATATTCCTACCCAATTTTACTCTATTTAGCCTCTCTACACTCCATAAGGCCTCCCTACACTCTACAAGACCTACATAAAACTTGATAGAGCTTCCCACACTCTTGAGAGACCTTATAGGTGGATTAGGGGTCTATGCCACCTATTTTCTTAATGTCTAGTGGCATAGGCCATAATTATCCTATAATTTTCCCATTTGGCCTTTGGTTGCTCCTAAACAGTCATGAATGGGAATATTTTTGAGTCTCTAAGATTTTAGCTATCTACATCACTTAAAACCCCTCATTCTAACCCCCTTATTCTTCAGATTATAATATTTTGGATTCCTTATTTATTTTATTTTGATTTATATTATACCTTGAGAGAAACTCATATATAAACTAGCTAAATTAGTTCCCCCATTACAACCTCATAGTCATTCCTACCCTATTATTTCTTGTTATACTACTACATTGGTGGATTTTCACCTATTTTATGCATCAAGGATTTATTCTTACACTCTTTTCTTACTCCTAATTTACCATATCTCTTACATTTAAAACATTAGATTAGATGAGGCTTTACACTATAACTTATTCTTCATCTAATTAGGATCGACCTTGGATTATAAGTTGGTAATGATTGTCATTATATTTCAGCATGATCTAAGGATAACTTGTTTTCAAGGTGAAACCTTTATGCTATCTTAGAGTAATATTGTTCTTAGGGATAAATATTACATATTAAGTCTAGATACATTTTGAATGTCCATTTAGCATAGTTTTGAAATTTTATACACTTTCTCTCTCACTCTTGAAAACATATTTCAATTAAAAATCATATTTCATTCATTATATTTGTGTGATTTTGAACCATTTTACTTGCATGGTAGTGATTAATTTCTTAAATAACATATATTTATTATTTAAAATGCATTAGATTTATCCTTCCTTTATTTGTATTTCTAAGGTTAGATTAGTTAAATATATTTTCTCCTTTACATTCTTCATCACGCTAACCTTAACCTAGCCTTGTGAGTATGTGGTTTGGTGCATGCTAGTAAACTAGATAGACACCATAGATCTTCTGTAGATTCCTAAAATATATATTAAGTGTTTGTGTCTTACCCCTCTACTAAACTCTAGTAGATCATTTATATTCCTATAACTACACCATCCATAATATAATAGTTAAGTAAATGTCAAAAATAGGGAATTAGAAAACATTAACTACCCATAACTAGGATTGGGTAGACTTCCAGAGGCTATATGGGTATACTAAAATACATGGAAAACTAAATTTGGGTATACACCATATGAGACATTTTATGTTAAGAAAGATTTTCTCCTCATCAATTTTGAACTTAAAATTCTAATGACTACCCTAAAACTTGGAATAGATTTTTATAAGCACAAAAGGAGAGGATTATACAACTCTAATTAATAGACAAACTAATAAGGGAAGATTTGTAGCATATGAAAATAGTTCAACAATAATGAATCAATTGGTGTATACAAAGGGAAATGCAACTAATCTATTATTCAATCCTATCTTCAAGAAAATAATTCCTACTTACACTTTTGATTGTTGATACATTAGATATTCAAGGAAATGACCAAGATGGATCCACTATACCTAACCAAGGGATATCTTACCACAATAACAATACTAGAGAGGGTTTCAAAGTGTCTAGTCAAGTAACATCATGAAATAACCTTAGCTAGGTCCTATGATTTCATATTCACTAATTAAATGCAAAGTAAAGTAAAATCCAATATAGTGCTCACAAAATCTTATGGCATAAGGCGGGGGTAATAAACATAAAAAGTGAACATACATAGGAGAATCGTAATTAAACTATGTATATGTAGAACCCTAATGCATGAAGAGAGCAATATATTCAAAATCCATTAATTATTTTACTTCTATCTACTGAAATAGAGAAGTAATGTTAGATATACTTACCTTGAAAATGAACCCATCGAGACTCAATCTCCCCCTTGGCCAAAGGTGATTCACAAGAGGTTGTTTCCGTTTATAAGGATCATTAATAAATGCCAAAGCATTAAAGAATTTTACACAAGACAAGATTATTATCCAAGTATAAACCCTAACCAATAAATCCTCAAGTAGAATGGTGGAATAGTATATTGTAAATAGGCAAAACTGATAATTAAGTCCTTGTCTCTCTAAGAAATGATAAATGAATGTGTATATATAGCTGAATCTAACCTTAAACCTTTCTAAAATTTTAGTTGATATGGTTAGCCCAATCAACTTTGTATTGATAATTGATAAAAATAAATTAGGTCCCATTCTATGTTGGTTAGAGTTGACCTAGACCTATAACATAAATTTAAAAATTTGAATATAGGGTCATCCTAGGCTGATAGTGTAATGTAAACTATCAAAATGGATTTTAGGCTTTGGTAGGTGCTAAATAAGGTAGTGAAATACTTGGATGAGTGTGTATAATAGGTTTCAAGTCTTAGGTAAGTGTATAGGATAAGGTTGTGTAGGTCTCAAGTCATGTTGTAGGGGACAACAATCCTATGAAGCACCATGTTCTACCCACCCCTTTTTTGGTACACTATTTAAGGTGTGTACTCAGAGAGATTGAGACTCAAGAGGTTCTTCCAAGAGATAAAGCATCAATAATTAATAAATTTTGAAAATATTATGTATACATATGCCCCAATAGAATCTCATCATGTGTCAGTCAGGGGAAATAAGGGATGGTACTTTGAGAAAAGAACATACTAACACATAATACTAAAGCTAAATAAATTGCCATATTTTAAAGCATAAATTGACTCAATGTAAATGACTAAAAGGGAAATAATTTAAAATAAAACTAATGTATGTGTACCTTGACCTAAATTTATCATTAAATGGTTGTCTGTTATGTTTATATTTTTGATCATGGAGGGCACAAAAACTACTTTGGACAAACCCAGGGATGTAAAACTAAAGAGAAAAAACAAATAAACATAGGAAATCCAAGATAATTGATGCAGTGTAAGCATGATTTACTTGTAAATTTGGTAAGTTGGGGTGATAAATTCTAAGTTAGGATAAAATTACCAAGCCAAATTTAGAGTAAATTAGGTAATAAAAAAGCTAAGGCTACCAAAATGAGTAAAACACTCATACAAGTAAACATTAAGTAAGAAATGAAAATGAACCAATTCAAACCAAGGGTACAAGTAAAAATGGTAATCAAACATCAATGAAAAATCAATAAAAATCCTTACTTAAACAAATATTGGAAAATAATGGTAAACCAAAATTGATGAGTGAGTAGTAACAATCCTTACTCAATCATCAATGAAAAATGTGCATTAAAAGGGAAAACAACATTGGTGAGTGAGAAATAAAAAACCAACCTCACTTAATAATGAAAAAGGTACATGAAAGTATAAATAGATGCAATTGTCTAAAAAAGGAAGAACAAGAAAAATATAGAAATGGATACAGTTGTCCAAAAAAATGGGGTACAATAATGGAAAATTTTACAAATAAACTAATGTAATTTTATAAATGTAAATTAATGGTGTAAAGAAGATAGTCCATAGTTTCTCAAACATACTATTTTGTTCTAAGGATAGATCAAACTAAAAACAAAGTAGTGATAACATGTATTTAATATGTGAATAAGAGGGAATATTGAAGTGGGAAAATAGATTTGCAATCAAACTTTCCTATCAAAGGGGAAATGAAATGGGTGGAGGGGTAAATGAAGGAAAAATCAAGGTAGAGAAACTCCTTATCAAATTCAAGACACTTAAATTAGGTTTGTCAAAATAAGAGGAATTTCAACATTAAGGACTCTAAAGAACTATTCCTAACCACACAAATATTTGGTCACCAAAATAAGTATGAATGTCATCTCATGAAGGGTATACGCATGAAAATTAAAATCAAACTACCTACCCACAAAGTGTTCCCCGTTCCTTAGGACCTCTTATAGAGTCATCATTCTGCTAAAAATATTGGGTAATTGCATGAGAAAGTAGGTATCACCATAGATTATTTTGAATTATCCTATCCCAATATTCTAGCCTACTAGACCCTAATGAACCTTAGATATATCATGAGGCCAACTATGGATTTTGATCTTTGATTTGGGATAGGAGATGTGCTATTAATCACATATTTTAGTGTGAATTTGAATTTTTACTATGTATGTTACCTTTTGATCATTGCCTTTTAGTTTCACATTATTTGGATTTTAACTTTTGATGGCTTTTTCTATTCCTCTATACATATTCAAAGAACCAAACATGGGTGCTAAAAATGACTATCGTTTGAAGACTATGGACTTGGTTGCTAAGAAAGAGAACCTAGAGATCATGGTGTCTAACATTATTGTTTATTCATGTGAAATAAAAGTGTTATCTTGAATTTTACATTGTTTTATCTAAATTGGAATGAAAAGAAAGGAAATCAAGAGGAATGAAACATGAAACAATTGAAATTACTTAAAATCATAAAAAATGTGATAAAGTGAAAATGGATACAATGATAGGTAAGTATGATTCTTCATCATAAAAATGTATGAAAGTGTAGGGAAACATATTAGCATTATTTTTTATGTAAATTTTATCTATAAAAGAAACAAAAACAAAAGTTGAGAAAAAGGGGTCACAAGTTTGTAACAATTTCTTAACATTATAGAAAATGAATATTGAATTAATTAAAGATAGCGATTTAATGAGTGGGCTTGGTCCTATACATGGAATTACACTATAACTCATAAAATAGAAACCCAAGAGGCTGAATAAAGCATGTGGAAAATAAAAATGAGAAAAATGGTATTTATGAGGAAGTCCTAGTCCTATCCATGGTATTACATTATATATCAAAAAATATAAACCAAAAAGTGTGTAAAATGCATTGAGGATAACAAATTTGATATGAAAGTAAAAGGAATTCATGAGGAAGATTGGGTCCTATCCACAGTTTTAAAATGAAACTCATGAGAAAGAGAAACCAAATGACCAAAAGAATGAACTAAGGTTTGTGGAAAGATAAATTTTTGTAGAGGGTGAGACCCATGAATAAATCCTATAGAAAGTTATAATATGATAATATATAGAAGTCATGATAAGAAAGGAAATATCTAAGAAAATTAATTTTTCAAGAATTACATATTGGTAGGCTCTTTGAAAACATAGCCTTCATTAGTTTGGAGGCAATATGTGTTAGGACCAAGAATATATTTCACTAAATAAGGGACTCACCATTTTTGGGAATATTTGACTTGTTTATCATGGGTATAGTATAGTTTAAGGACCATATCACCAATATTGAAAGTGGTGAAATTTAACCTTTTTATTATGTTACTTGGCAATACAAGCCTTATATTAGTGATTATGTTATAAAGTTTCTAGTTGGTGTTCATCAAGAAGATCAAGAGAATGAAGTCCAGACCCATGTAATTACTCATCATGTATATTATCATGGAGAGATATATGTAAGGAAGGAAACTTGAATTTAAATGGTAGGATAGACTGAAAACCATAGGCTAGTGATAATAGTGTTTCCCCAGTAGCAGTGCATATGCTAGTGCAATAGGCCCAAAGTATGAGGTATAAATTAAGATTCTAATCTATGCAAGTTTCATGTATTATATTTTGGAGGATATTATTAAATATATTTTTTTTGTATCCTTAGCTTGGTTGTTACATTGTGTATTATATAGAGCGGAAATTTTATGGGATATTTTGAATTTAGCACATAGTTATTTCATGTCCTTATTTATGAAACTATCACCATTATTAGAAATGATAATATGAGGAACTCTAAAATGACAAGTGTTTTTAATAAAGATGAAATTTTAAATAGTAGTTCTCATGATGTTAATAAGATGAATGGATTCTACACATTTAGTAAAATATTTAGTAGCCATGATGATAAAAACATGCTCATCCTATGATCTAGGTAGTTTGCCTATGAAATCTAATCCCCACATGGATAATGTCCAAGGAGATTATATAGTTTGGGGTTTGGCTGGTGGTGAATGGATTAGATCATTATGAAGTTAGAAAGTACTATACTTTTTAGTGAATTTGATAGCATATTTTTCAAGAGTAGGTGTAATATCCCCCCCAAATAGGAAATATAGCAACACAAAAACTCTGAACAAAGATATAATTTCTATTGAATAAATTCAAAATGATAACAATAATATAGTCTCTCAATAGCAAATCACAGATCTTATCACTTGTCCTTCTAAACTATTACAATTACAGTCCTCTCTTATGCATATAAAATATGAAATACAATCTTGAAAACCCTGGGTTTGCAAATCTATAAATTGGGTTTGAATCTAGAAATTTTGTCTCAGCCTGCTGTTTTAAACACACAGTCACCGACATTGGTCGATATACTACCGATGTCGGTCACTGTAGGTCCTTATCTGCTGACGTCAGTCTTTAGTTGGCTGATGTCGGTCACTGAGGATCTCTGTCTGCCGAGGTCGGTGTCTGCATGGATCTGTACGAACCTGTATGGACTTCGTACGGCCACCAATTAAGCACAACTTTCCTGTTTTCAACCCTTAATCTGAAAATATCTATTTCTAGCACAGAAGCTCTCTAGCTGTATATTTTATTAAATCAAACATAAAGAAATAAATACCTAGAATATCTATAATAACTTCTGTGTGAAGTTATCTCTCAACCCTGTAAATTTTGTGATAACTTCTAGATGAAGCTATCTCTCAATTTGGTAATAGATTAGCTGATATTCCATAGCCTCTTAATTGCACACACTGAAGAGGGAACTTTCTCCAATGCAAATGGAATCTTGGAACCCTAGGCTCAGTCTTCACAGAAGAAATTCTTCAAAAATCAATAATCAATAATCAATGGCTAATCAATAATGGTCTCCATGAGAAACCCTTATACCCTCAAAAGATATGCTTGCCCTAATTAGGGTTTCTTAAATTAGAATTAGGGTTTCTAATTAAAATTAGGCTAAATAATTAATATTTGATTAAATCAATCAAATATTAATATCTCTTTCAATACATGTCCAATCGAGCCCAAATGAAAGCCAACTGGAAAAACTCTGCTAAACGAAGCCACTCCAATCTCCCTCAAGACCCTCTAACCATCCTATCAGCCTATGAGGGTCACGTAATAGGCTAACCATGAAATCAAAACATGTCAACTGAAAAGGGGACATGACAATCCGCCCATCCTGGAATTGCTTGCCCTCAAGCAATCGCTGAATGACAAATCAATCAATCCACCTGGATCCCAAATGTAGTTATGATCTCCACCACTATCAATTAACATGAACCCCATGCCATGTCCATCCCAACTCTCATGCAATGGTGTCACATCATCTCTAGCACTAAGATAATCACCCCAACATCTCATCCATAAATGAAAATCAGCAAGCAAACTCCTTACCTGAATAATATCTAAAACTGGATTGTGAAGGCTAGAAATAGTCATATCATCATCAACCTGTGACCCAACTATAATAGAAAGTTGAGTCCCCACCACATGTGACAACTCCTAAATTGAACTCACCTCAAGACCAAGCTCGTCCTCATACATCCCCTGTGTTTGTGCCAATGTGCACTCGTCATCACGCTCTGTCATGTCATGTGGTATAGGTACCTCCATCCGATGAAAAAACATATATCTGAAGCTGCTGCCCCGTATTGCCTTAAGAATATGTGTCTTCCCATCAACATCAAAGAGAACCTCCATGTCCTTGAGATGAAGAGTAACTTCCTCAAATGAATGAAGCCACTTCATACCCAAGACTAAGTCTATGTCCCCCATGTCTACCACATAATAATCAGCCTTGAACTCATAGTTATTCAAGCACAATGGGAGGTCTGTAATCATACGCTCACACCTAAGAGTGTGACCATCGGCTACCTTAACTCTAGTGCCCTCAAAATATTTGATAGTGAGTCCACGCTTCTCCACAAATCTAGCATCTATGAAATTATTTGTGGCTCCTGTATCAAGAAGGGTGATAACCTTCTGCCCTGCCAAAACTCCACAGAGTCTGAATGACTCATCCGACTGAATACTGGATAGGCGTGCCTCCTGTATGTGAAGCTCTAACTCTACCTCTACCTTAGGCCCTGAAGCCTCTGTCTCTGCCCCCTTAGAACTATTCTGCTATTTGGAATCCTCTAAATCCGAATCCTCATAATATGCCCACATCACACGATTCGCCTTGCCCTTAGGCCTCAAAGGACAATCATGATGGATATCATATGGACCTTTGCAATAGAAGCAAAGCTTCTTCCTGCATAGATCATTAAGTGCCTCATGATCCAAAGGTGGTGCTGCTGGATTAGCCTTTGAATCATTTTTAACCCCAGATTTATCTATGTTAAAATTTGGTCTCTCTGTATCTGCGTTGGAGCACTTATGGTCTCTAGATGAAGAAGTACCCTTGGAGTTAAATTTATGGGATGGGGCTGCCATCTCCATACTACATGCCTTCTTCATAGCTACCTATAATGAAGGAGGATCAAAGGCTTTGATCCAACCTCTCAATGGCTCTGTCAATCCCTCTATGAAGAGAACTGCCAATCTACGCTCTGAAATATTGGGCACCATAACTGCCAATCTCTAAAACTCACCAATGAAGGACTCCAAGTTACCTATTTGTCTCAACTATGCCAGATCTCGAAAGTAAACCTCAGGATCTTTCCTATCAAACTGCTCAATCAATCTATCCACAAAGTCCTGGTACTCTGTTACCTGATTATGCTGAAGTGTTACCATACCATGGTACCACCAATCATGTGCTACTCCATCCAAGTGCAAAGTGGCGTATTTGATGGCCTCTATCCCTGACATTGGTCTCAATGCCAAAAAGGTGTCAAGCTTATGAACCCAAGCTTGAGCTGTCATCTTGCCGCTACCGTCAAAAGTAGTCAAAGAAAGCTTACCCGTAGCCTTCTTCAGCTCACTGAATTGAACTCTAGGCCTCCTGTCCTATCTAACCAATCTATAGTGCTCTCTCCTCAGATTAACAAAATGGTCAAAGGACATTCTCTCTTAAACATGAGGAGGTAATAAGTCCCACTCATCATTTTCAACCATGTAAACATCTGGAAATGGGGAATTCCCTGCCTCTTCCTCTGTTGGTGCCTCTGGTTATTCTTGAACAAATGTAGGATGTGTAGGTCTATCAGCTATTCTGGAGTGAGTTTGTTGTTGTCTCTGATTAACCATAGCACTCCTGTCATCTCTTTGGTCCCCATTTTGTCCATCAGTTGTGTTCATCCCCCTTATCATAGTCATAAGTGCCTATAGTGTCTGATTCATCTGTTGTTGGCTTGTCATCATAGCACGGTGAAATTCTCTGGTGTCTTGATCAGCATCATACCGATGGCCCCTAGGTGGGCTTCCCTCATGTCTGTCACTCATGATAATCTGTTGCTGTTCTAATAACTAGGTACCTTCAAGCAAGGCTCTACTACATGTGTTATACCTATGTGGTCCCAACTCTCGTGGCTGCATAAGATCTATAGACCCTCAGGCTGGCAGGATTTAACTCTGATACCACTGTAATATCCCCCCCAAATAGGAAATATAAAAACACAAAAATTCTGAACAAAGATATAATTTATGTTCAATAAATTCAAAATGATAACAATAATATAATCTCTCAATAGCAAATCATAGATCTTATCACTTGTCCTTCTAAACTATTACAATAATAGTCCTCTCTTATGCATATAAAATATGAAATACAATCTTGAAAACCCTGGCTTTGCAAATCTAAAAATTGGTTTTGAATCTAGAAATTATATCTTGGCCTACTATGTCAAACACATAGTCACCGACATCGGTCGATATACTGCCAATGTCGGTCACTGTAGGTCCTTATCTGTCGACGTCGGTCTTTAGTCAGCCAATGTCGGTCACTGAGGATCTCTGTTTGTCGAGGTCGGTGTCTACGTGGATCTGTACGGACTTCGTACGGCCGCTAATTAAGCACAACTTCCCTATTTTCAACCCCTAATCTAAAAATATATGTTTCTAGCATAGAAGCTATCTAGCTATATATTTTATTGAATCAAACATAAAGAAATAAATACCTAGAATATCTGTAATAACTTCTGTGTGAAGTTATCTCTCAACCCTGTAAATTCTGTGATAACTTCTGGATGAAGCTATCTCTCAATTTGGCAATAGATCAGCTGATATTCCATAGCCTCTTAATTGCACACACTAAAGAGGGAACGTTCTCCAATGCAAATGGAATCCTAGAACCCTAGGCTCAGTCTTCACAGAAGAAATTCTTTAAAAATCAATAATCAATAATCAATGGCTAATCAATAATGGTCTCCATGAGAAACCCTTATACCCTCAAAAGATATGCTTGCCCTAATTAGGGTTTCTTAAATTAGAATTAGGGTTTCTAATTAAAATTAGGCTAAATAATTAATATTTGATTAAATCAATCAAATATTAATATCTCTCTCAATACATGTCCAATCGAGCCCAAACGAAAGCCAACTGGAAAAACTCTGCTAAACGAAGCCACTCCAATCTCCCTCAAGACCCTCTAACCATCCTATCAGCCTACGAGGGTCACGTAATAGGCTAACCATGAACTCAAAACATGTCAACTAAAAAGGGGACATGACAGTAGGCCAAAAGTATCCCATATGTAAGTGTTTATGTGCTATAGCATGTCCACTATAGTTAACACCATAAATGCCCCTATGTGTTTGTTCAATGAGAGGAAGAACCTCTTCTTTATTTACATAAAGGAGTAGGGTACCTTTTGCATTGTGATAATAAAGGGTTTTATATCTAAATACATATTTGAAAGCTTATGAATTGGAGTCTTTTAACAAGAATCCATATCTGAAGGATGAGTTTGATACTCAAGTAATTAGATAATGTTTTTGTACCACTAGCTTTGTCAAATGGTGATAGCCTCAATATGAAAAATAAGTGGATCTTATTTATGGATGGAAGATGGGGACTTTTTTATTTAAATAATAAATTTAAAATTAGTGAGATCTTGGTGTAGATGAAATAAGGATGCTAAAGAATCAAGTGATTCTATAATAGAGTTTTAATCTCTTGGAATGGGCTCGATGGTGAAAGAAGTGATTTATTTGGTGAGGGTACTTTCCATACGATGATAAGAGAGATTTTTTTCACTTTTACATTGATAATCACCATTAACCTAATATCAATTGAGTTGGGAGTCACCCAAAGCATGTGGATATGCAATGTCAAAGTCAAATGTTGCTTTCATGTATAGGATTAATGTTTCATATTCCACCATGTTACTAGTGATATCAAAGGTAAGATTAAATTACAAAAGGATAATTTTATGATGAGGAATAGTGAATATATAAAATCCCCATTCCTTAGATACATTTATCACCATCAAAATGAAGGGTCCAAGTGTCTCCATGTAAATCGACATTGATTTTGAAAATTTATTTAATGACTAATTTAGATTGAGTAGTATCAATAATGATGCAGGGATATTCTTGACTACTTGATTCTAAATTAGTAGTCAAGTTATGTAAGTAATATCTAAGAGAGATATCCTAATTAAGACCTTTAATATAGAGGATGTTATCATCAATAAGACTATCTTGAAGATGATTAGTAGTGGGTATGGGTTATATTGTGGGTTGGTCAACATTGACTTATCTTTTGATAGATTTTTACATGATGATGTAGAGGTAAAATTCAATTAAAATAACCATCCACTTGCTATTTATGTCTCTAAAGAGAAAGGCTTCAAAAAAAAATTGATGAAGTGGATCCGAATGAATTATGACATAATCTATTTGATAAAGCATGTAATGATAGAGATTTTTAGCTATGAAATAGATAAGAAGGTAATCACATTATAATTTGGTATAATATTTTCCATAATTGATGAGAAATCAACTAATATAGTAGATAACATACTCTTTTTTAGTATCATCTTGTTGGGAAAACATTGCCCCAAGTGATATGGATGTGGAAGAAGTGTATAAAATTAAGGTATGGTCATTGGAAGGTGGACTATGGGTGGGAAGATGGAGCAATTATTATTTCCTATTATCAAATGCCTTATGATAAGGATCAATCCATTTAAGATCATTACATTTTTTAAGAAGGGAATTAACATAATAAATGCAATAACCCATTTTGGGGATAAATCAACAAATTGCCCTAAGCTTTCCAAGGTAAGTATGAATGTATAGAATAGAATGAGGAATAGGAATTTTGATAATAGAATTGATCTTAGTGGGATTCGAATTAATACTATGAATTGAGACTAAAAATATAATTAATTTACTAGATGTAATGTCAAAAACACATTTGTAGGGATTGCGTCTAACTTTATATTTGGTGAGTCGATCAAAGATGATGGAAAGATCAAAAAGATGAGTCTTTTAGATTTTGTAATTGGAAATTAAATAATCCACATATATTTAAAAAATATTATGGATAAGGTCTTGAAAAGTGTGCATCATATCTCACTAATAGGTAGTTCCAATGTTTTTAAGGGTGAAGGGCATTTGAATGTAGCAATAGGTGCCTCATTCCATGGTGAAAGTTGTCTTAGGTTAGTCTTCGAAGGTAATATGAATTTATTATAGCCTAAAAAATCATCCATTAAGGATAAAATTTCATATCCAATAGTGGAATTGATGATGGAATCTATCTAAGGTAATGGAAAGTTGTCCTTAGGATAACTAAGATTGAGATTATGAAAATTGATGAAAATTTTAATGACCATGGTGACTTTTTTAAAAATGAGGATAATGTTGGAGAGACATTAAGAATAGTCTAGAATTTTGATAAATTTGGCATCTAAAAGTTTAATAATTTATTTATGGCACAAGTTGGAAACTTTAAGGGGAAATTTATACTATTTTTGCCTAATGGGTTTGGTATCGGGATAAGTGATAATGTTATGAACTGTGATGCTAAGATTGAAGCCAAGAATATCCTCATATTACCAAGTGAAAGTATCATGATGTTTATCAAATAATATTCTAAATTTATCATGTTTAGTTAGTGTGAGTTGTATGCAAACTATTATAGGTCACAGACATTAAGTGGTGCCATATTTGATTCTTATAAGTTCCTCGATAAAAATACCATTTCCATATTGAAATTTATATGTCACATTAGGAAGAGAGGAAATGGGATTGGTTTTAGGATTAATTATATAAATGAAGTTCTTAAAATTAGTGGAATTTATCTTTAAATTACCAATTTTATAATGTTACCAAGGAAGTTGAGGTTCTCATGCATAGAGTAATTCAAGGATGGCTTCATTACTAGGTAATGCAGGTAGAGGTCTATAATATTACACATATAATTTAAGGTCAATAATTTTTTTACCATGGTATTTTTACTCAAAATGTATCTAACATACATCTATGGCTTTAGCATTGAGAGTGATCTCAAGAGTAGGCAGAATTATAGAGGAAGGTTGATCCTATTTAATTGGTATATCTTTAGAATTATTGATGGGAAGAGGAGAGGGTAAAATAAATGATCTGATAAGAGGTATAGAATGTTCTATAAGTTCCAAAGGTGTGAGAGGTAATATGTTTTCAACCACCTAAATGAGTATCGACAAGATAAGAATTGAATGGAGGTACATGACCTTCAGGTTCTAAGTCAAAATCCATGGAAATAGTTTGAACATCATGATTTAAAACATGTATTTTGGACAAAGTTTTATAATAATGTTTAACATACAAATATCTTAATTGGGCTTGGGTCATAATTTAGTTATCATTAGAAGTTGGAGAAATAGTACATGTTTCTGACTCAAATGGAACTTTAGAAGGTGAGATGTCTAAATTGCTAAATTGACGTGGTGACATAATAAAGGATATTGAAATAATTGGGCTTCCCCATAGTCATTAAAAATGAAATCATATTATATATAATATGATTCATGTGAATTACATGGTGGGGGTAAATCAATTATCTCATCAATAAGAGGGATGGTATAATCATGAGGTAATAATGAAGAAGGTAGCCACTCTGAGATGTAAGGAGGTAGCTTAATAGTATTGCATTCATTTTGAAAATGTTGGGCTCATAATCATTAGAATCAACAAGAGTGACATGTTTTTGGGCCTTTTTCCTAAGTTTGGATATGCATAAACTCAAAAGGCACTTTAGTAAAATGAAATCATTTATGATGATTACTATTTAAATATCTTTTGCACTAGTTGTATAAATCAAAGCACACCTTAACCAACTAATAGATGGCTAACAAATTCTATGATGTTTTGGGCATATTCAAAGACTGGAAGCATATGGTGATCATAGTTCAAAGGGTGTAAAGTAATAGAGTCGATGTAATGATTCATAAAAACTCTAGCTTGGCAACCAACATGTACAACTCTACCCTAGCATAAGGTGATCTTGAAAGTTATAAAAGCAAGATCGAACTAGTATACAAAGATGCAAATTTGAAATAGAAGAGATATATATAATTTTTTCTAGAAATTGTAATATGAGCACCATTGAACCTTATTACTAGTATGGATGACTTTGAGGCTCCACCTTGTAGTGACTAAGCTCGCCTATGATCCTCTAGGTCTATATTTGTTTAGATGTGCATGTGCTTTATTTCTATAATATGAACTCTATTATTTTAACCTTGGTAATAGAAGAATGGCATTGCCCTTAATTTTGTATGGATCTATTTTATATGTTTAATGGTTATGTTATTTAAATATAGATTGATTTTGTAATGTTTTTAATAGTTATAATGTTTAGATTTAATATATGATTGAAAGTCCCAACAAGCTTCTAGTTCAGCCCATTAATGGCATCCCTAAGTACATGATGGTGCCTGCAAGACCTTAGAATTAGCTAAAAAGAATAAGAGAAGTCATGCACCCAAGACTTGACACTCTTGCACAAAGTAAAAACCTAAAATGAACTCAACCTCAGACTTTCTATTGATCTTCTTAGTACCGCATGACATCCAACCCAATAACATAAAGGCTTGCACCCTTGATATTCTAGAACTAGACAAATAAAAGTTGCACTCAGATGAATATAATATGTTCCATAAATAGGATTTTCACCTATAGACCTTTAACCCAGCCTAGAAATGGATTGTGTCAATAAACTTATAAATGTCATTATTGCAAATTACCAATCCCCTTGAAGAATGAGTTGTGCCATGGAATAAATATACAAATGCAGGTCCTAGTTCTTTTTTCATTATGATTTGGGTGAGTACATAAGGATTGCACCTTATATGAATTGATGCATGTGTAATAGAGTGATAAATGTTGAGTGCCATTGGTTTATTCTATGATTATGCCTAGTTATAGCTAGTCTAAAATTGACTTGGACAACCAAGTAACCACTTGACTAAAGAAATGACTTAAAAACTAACATTTTGGTTTCATTTCTAGGACCTATGTTAAATTTTATTATTGTGATGGTGAAAAATAAAAATTATCTATCTCTCCCTTGAGAACATTAAATGATGGATGGAATAGGTGGAAGATAGATTTATGCTAAAAGATCCATCCTATAAATAACTTAAGTCAACGAAGTACATCCAAAATAACCTATATGAGGTCTTATTTTATGAACTACCTGTTATTTCCAAAATCAGCATAGCTCATTTTTGGGAACAACCCCCTACGAAACTTGTCTATCTCATCTTTTTCATCTCCCTCAGTTCATTCTTCGAGACAAATTTTGAATTCGTTTTTACCTTGGCCTTAGAATAAGAATGTAGTTACCATCTCATCCCAGCCAATTTTTTCCTCCCCTAGACTCCTTCCAGAGTTGGTCTTTTCTCCCATTTCCCCTGTGCAAGGGTGGAAAATTTCACCACCTCTGCATTTTTCTTCATTTTTTGTGCAAGGGTGGCTAAATTCACTACCCCTGCACTTTTGCCTGCAAGGTCGGCTAAATTTGCCGCCCCTGCACTTTTGCCTACAAGGGCGACAAATTTTGCCACCCTTACCTATGTTTTGCATCCCCTTTTCACTGCCTATGTAGTGGGTGGTAAATTTGCCACCGACTACCACGGGCTGTTTGAGCCAATACTACCGACGTCGGCTTATATGTCTACCGTGGTTGGCAATTTTGTCAACGTCAGTCATGTTTGCCATCTCCGTTCTCTTGTCTATGTTGTGGGTGGCAATTTTTCTGCTCACTGCATCCACTCAAGGTCTCTTCTTCCTATTTTTCGTGCCTACTCCCCTTTTCTTCCACTTTTTGACCTGCTCGCGTCTCATCCTTTTCAAACGCATTTCCCTAATCATGGCCAACAAATGTGTAGTTCTCTCAGATCACTAATTTATTCCTTTGATTGCACAATCATGGTTCCTACTGTAGTTTTTGTGAAGGGTCCCTCTTCATAGATGTCTTTTCAGCAAAAGTTCTTCCAGGTCACTGAAGTTTCTCTGAAGCAGTCCAAGACCATGAAGAAGATTGAAAATAAAGACTGACAATTTGGAGAAAGATCTTGGCAGAGGGAAAGAAATGAAAAATCTCAAGAAGAGCACTCTGATGTCTGTTGGTGCCATCTCCAGTAAGGAATCTTATGTTGAGATCAAGGAGTCACTTATCTTCAAAATCTAGAAGAGATGATTCAGAGTTTCAAGGAAATGATTCAGAGAGATTTTAAAGAAGCATCCTTCTCATTGTCTTCGGTGGACAGCATTCTAAATGCTAAGTTAACTTTGGAAAATCTAAAATCCAGGTTAATTGGCCACATTAAAGCCATCACAACATTAAAGGATGTGTTGATCAGAGCAAGAATCGTTCCCAAAATGCAGCTGAGCCAGACGTCATAGAAATTCAAGTGTCTATTGCCATGGATGATGCTTATCTGAAGAAACCTGGTGGCCAAAACGAATTGACTCTCTCTCTCCCCTTCTCTCTTCTTCTATCCTTATGCACTTTTGTTTTGTGCAAAGTGCATGCAATTTTGTAATATGTAATTACGTGTAATTTTTTTAGAAAAATATCTAAAAGTCAAAGATGAGTCATCTTTGACCAAGATATTTTATATATTTTATTATTTTCTATTTTTGAGGATTTTCTCCCTATATATACTGGAGACCTCGTTTGTAAATGATCTTGGAGAAATTAATAGCAAACACTCTGCTGAAATTGAAGCAACTTTTGAGACTTTGTGCTAAAATTTGTAAATCATATTCTGTTGAATGAATGAGAAACAGGTTATTTCAGACTTTGTGTTGAGATTGTCTGTGTTATTTGGGAAATAGTTCTTATGTCTCTTTCCTGGTAATATCTTATTCATCTGATTTAATAAGCAAAGTGGGTGTGTTTATATTATCTGAGGGTGCTTCTAAAGGGTAGAAGATAGACTTTGTGCTGCTTTTACCTTTGAGATTTTGTTATCTTTTATAGTTTCAGGTGAAGACTTTGTGCTTCACTTTACTCTATAGTTATACTTGTTCTGAATCGGTGAAAGAAGCTACGGAAGACTTTGTGCTTGCGTAAGTGTTCTTGTTGACTTTGTTACTTTAGGTGATCTCTTGATCTTCGTTTGATACCATTCCTGAAAGAAGAGGAGTGTTGTTAGCTTTAGACCAAGATTTTTCCTCTTTTGTTCTTTATACATTACCTCTGAAAAAAGAGAGGTAGATGTTGTTATACCACCCCCATGTGTTATTTTTTGCTTAATTATATACATATGTCTAGCACGTAAGTATTTATAGGGAACCTCCCCTTGATGAGAGGAGAGATTTACTTCATCCATATCTGGTAAACCCATACTTTTCGTGGTGTAAATCTCCCTATGCTGTGGCTGATATCTCCATTTTGTCATCAGTTAGTTGATGACAAAATATTCACCCAATAGTTTTTGGCAACTCCGCTGGGGAAAGAATGAGCAGTTCCAATTCTTTCCCATTGTTATTTTTCCCCCAGCTTCGCGCAATAGTTTTTGGCGACTCCGTCGGGGATCGAATGTGCAATCTAAAACCTCAAGTTTTAGATTGAAGTAGTCCCTATCCTTATCCATTACATAGTCTAGTGACTCCGTTTCATGTCTTACCCATTATCATTATAGCCTTACCAACTACCTCCATTATATTATCTAGTCTGCAAAACTAGAGCCGCTGGGAAGAACGTGCATTTTGAAGCCTCAAGCTTCAACTTGAAGTAGTTTCAATTCCATTTTCATTTTTGAAAGTCTGGCAACCCTACGCTACACTAGAAGTCAGAGATCTAAGGGTGTTGTTGATCCTATGTTTGAGTTGGCACAATAGAGTAATTTTGATCTATTTCCTCCATCAGCTTCTCTTCAATGGTCTAAGAGTTTTCCTTCCAACCTTGTCAGGTCACCAACACAAGGTAGAACTTCTTTTCCCACTTTTAATCACTGCCTACCTATAAACACTCCACCAAGGTTTATTATCCCACCTTTTAATCCTCTTATCATAATGGCTCAAGGCCCATGGGGTAATTCCTTTGGCTCTCTTAATTTAACCCCAGCTCTGCATGAACTACCTCATAGTTCTAGGGAAAAATTTCCTAAGTTTTTTGGTGATGGAAAGGTTCATCCCGATGAGCATATTGCTGCTTTCTCCATAGCATGTGGCATAATTGGTGTCGAATTTGAAGATGTAGCGGTGAGACTTTTTGTGGAGACTTTGCAAGGTGCTACTACGGATTGGTTCTATCATTTGCAAGTTAGGTCAGTGACTGACTGGAATACATTAAAGTCCATATTTGAAGCTAGATTTAAACCCGCTAAAGATGCACATGCTTTGTTAGCTCAGCTAACATAGATGAAAAAATAATCCCAGGAACCCATGAGGGATTTCATAGCCAAATTCAACAAATTGAGGAATCGAATTCCAACCATGGCTCAGCCCATGCTGAAAAATCTCAAGTGCTTTTTCATCAACTCGTAGCATCCTAAAGTAATTTTCCTGTTAAGGCAAGCTGGCCCTATGGACCTAGCCTTGGCTCAAGATTTGGCTACTGAGATTGAGGATGATCTTATCCTGGCAGGTAATATCAAAAAAGACCCAAGTAAAAATAGATTCTCTTCATCTGCTGAAAGCTCTTCTACAGCTACTACAAATCCTATGGTACAAAAGTTAGCAAATGAAATGCTAGCTCTCAGAAGACAGATGGCCCAAGTTATGTCTACTTCTCCTAATCAGGATATGCCAAGGAGGACATTTTAGAATCAAGTGTACCAAGGCAATGCTGCTAGGAATCAAGGGCAGCCAAATCATCTTCCTCCCTGATAGAGGAACCTCACCCTTGAAGCCCCTCCAACCAACTCAGCGGTTGGATATCTGGAAATAGAACGCGCTCCCCCTTTCCAACCTGAGTTGGGCCAACAATATGATGCTAATCTCTTTGGAGAGAAAGAAGAAGAATTAGCTAGTGACTCTGTCATTGGCTACCTAAATTATCAAGATGAACCCAAAAGTGAGGGGAATGCAACTAAGGGATCATATGCCGTATTCACTCGGTCCTAGAAATAGTCAGCCTGACAAGCTAATAAAGATAAGATAGAGGAGCAACCTCAGCTAGCAGTTTCAATTACCAAGTGGGGAACCACTCTGCCCTTCCAACCAAAGGACCTGTTGACTATTGAAAAGGTACGTACCCCAAGCACCTCTGCCCCCTTTACTTCAACTTTGCAAACCAGCCCTTCCCATCCCAAAAACCAAAAGAGTGAACTCCCATCCTCTGTGCCTAGTCTAATACCGCCATTTGATATAATTGAGCATGCCAAAAAGACTAAAATTCAAATGTCTAAATTTGAATTTCTATAAGCCCATCCTGAACAGTTGGACAGGTTGGTGGAATGTGTGAAAGGTATAACCATCCCTGTGAGACAAGAAATTTTGAGGGTAAGTCATGATCCCCCAAAGGATGTATCCACCCAAAATAATCTTGTCGTGACTCCTCCAGTTGCTCTTGAGAAAATAGAACCTTTCTATGTTTCCCTGTTAATAAGTGGTCGCAAGCTGAGCAACTGCATCATCAATTCTGGAGCTTCAGACAATGTCATGCCCGTGAAGGTGGTAGATTCCCTTAGCCTGACCTTGACCAAAACTTTTGGGAGGTGTTTTTCCATGGAAAATGATCAAGTACCACTATTGGGGCAAATCAAAGATGCCCAATTTGCATTTGCAGCATTCCCTGACAAGAGGATCAAGATGACAGTTCTGGTAGCTGACGTCCCAGCTTCATATGGCATTCTGCTTAGACAAAACTTTTGCAAGGATGTCGGAGGAGAATTGAGCATGGACTTATCCCAGGCTAGGATCCCTGTGAAAGGCGTGATGCAAAGGTTGCTCCCTGAGAGAGAGGCAAAGTATGTGGTCACCCAAACGTCATCTCTTGCGGCTCAAATTTTGTTTGAGTCCTCTGGCAGGGGTAATTATCTTCTGACCATGATGTTCATGAAAAACTTGTTAAAGCCCTTGAGAATGCCAACCAGAAAATTGGTTCAACTGAAATAATGACAAGTGGACCTGATAGTGCCAATCAGTGGCAGGTGTCAAATGAGGATAATCAAATCAGGTGTTGGATAGAACCAGAAGAGCAACCAATTATGGTAGATGATCATGCTTCTGCGCGTCATGATAAAAAAAAAAGAACTCTTCACCAAGAAAACAAAGATTCATGGTTTTCGGGTCAAAAGACAAATCTTGTTGTGGGGTAAGAGGAGAAAACTAAAGGGATGGCATAAGAAGTTGGTTTTTTGGTGGAGGTTTCCATTTATACATCATCAATTCTGGAGAGAAAATGGCCTCTTGCTGGTTTATCAAGACAAAACATCATCACCACTGCCTCTAAAGGGGCAGCATCTAAGGTGCTTCGATGCTTGAAGTACCAAATAAATTCACCTGTATATTTGTATAGTCTTTAGCTTTTTTTTTCATTTCTTTTTCATTTTTTGGAGCCTTTCTTTTTGAGTAGCTTGACTCCATGGCCCAATGGCACGCTTCTAAGGCACTGGAGATTCTGGATTCTACTCCCTTCAATTACTTTTTGTAATAGAAGGCAGTTCCCCAATAGAAGCCAACTGTTGTTTCCAAAATTAGTGTAGCTCATTTTTAGGAACAACCCCCTACAAAACTTGTTTGTTTCATCTTTTTCGTCTCCCTCAGTTCATTCTTTGAGATGTATTTTGAATTCATTTTCGCCTTGTCCTTGGAACAAGAATGTAGTTACCATCTTGTCCCAGCCAATTTTTTCCTCCCCTAGACTCCTTTCAGAGTTGGTCTTTTCTCCCATTTCCCCTGTGCAAGGGCAAAAAATTTTGCCGCCTCTGCATTTTTCTTCAATTTTTGTGCAAGGGCGGCTAAATTTGCCACCCCTACACTTTTGCCTACAAAGACGGCTAAATTTTCTGCCCCTGCACTTTTTCTTGCAAGGGCGGCAAATTTTGCCCCCCTTACCTATGTTTTGCATCCCCTTTTCACCGCCTATGCAGTGGGCGGTAAATTTGCCACCAACTATCACGGGCTATTTGAGCCAATACTGCCGACGTCAGCTGATATGTCTATCATGGTCGGCAGGTTTGCCAACGTTGACTATTTTCTTCTACCGTGGTTGGCAATTTTGCCGACGTCGGCCGTGTTTGTTGTCTCCATTCTCTCGCCTGTGTTGTGGGTAGCAATTTTTCTGCTCACTGCATCTGCTCAAGGTCTCTTCTTCCTATTTTCCATGCTCACTCCCCTTTTCTTCTGCTTTTTGACTTGCTCACGTCTCATCCTTTTCAAATGCATTTACCTAATCATCGCTAGCAAATGTACAGTTCTCCTAGATCACTACTTTCTTCCTCTAATTGCACAATCATGGTTCCTGCTGCAGTTTCTGTGAAGGGTCCCTCTTCATAGATGTCTTTTCATCAGAAGTTCTTCCAGGTCACTAAAGTTTCTATGAAGCAGTCCAAGACCATGAAGAAGACTAAAAATAAAGACTGACAATTTGGAGAAAGATCTCGGCAGAGGGAAAGAAATGAAAAATCTCAAGAAGAGCACTCTGATGTATGTTGGTGCCATCTCCAGTAAGGACTCCTATGTTGAGATCAAGGAGTCACTGATCTTCAGAATCCAGAAGAGATGATTTAGAGTTTCAAGGAAATGATTCGGAGAGATTTTGAAGAAGCATCCTTCTCATTGTCTTCGGTGGACAGCATTCTAGATGCTAAGTTAACTTTGGAAAATCTAAAATCCAAGTTAACTAGCCATGCTAAATCCATCACAGCATTGAAAGATGCATTGATCAGAGCAAGAATCATCTCCCAAAATGCAGCTGTGCCAGACGTCATAGAAATTCAAGCGTCTATTGCAATGGATGATGCTTATCTAAAGAAACCTAGCGGCCAAAACGAATTGACTCTCTCTCTCCCCTTCTCTCTTCTTCTATCCTTATGCACTTCTATTTTGTGCAAAGTGCATGCAATTTTGTAATATGTAATTACGTGTAAATTTTTTAGAAAAATATCTAAAACTCAAAGATGAGTCATCTTTGACCAAGATATTTTATATATTTTATTATTTTCTGTTTTTGAGGATTTTCTCCCTATATATAGTGGAGACCTCGTTTGTAAATGATCTTGGAGAAATTAATAGCAAACACTCTGCTGAAATTGAAGCAACTTTTGAGACTTTGTGCTCAAATTTGTAAATCATATTCTGTTGAATGAATGAGAAATAGGTGATTTCAGACTTTGTGTTGAGATTGTCTATGTTATTTGGGAAATAGTTCTTATGTCTCTTTCCTGGTAATATCTTATTCATCTAATTTAATAAGCAAAGTGGGTGTGTTTATATTATCTGAGGGCACTTCTAGAGGGTACAAGATAGACTTTGTGTTTCTTTTACCTTTGAGATTTTGTTATCTTTTGTAGTTTCAGGTGAAGACTTTGTGCTTCACTTTACTCTATGGTTGTACTTATTCTGAATCAGTGAAAGAAGCTACAGAAGACTTTGTGCTTGCGTGAGTGTTCTTGTCAACTTTGTTACTTCAAGTGATCTCTTGATCTTTGTTTGATACCATTCCTGAAAGAAGAGGAGTGTTGTTAGCTTTAGACCAAGATTTTGTCTCTTTTGTTCTTTATACATTACCTCTGAAAAAAGAGAGGTAGATGCTGTTATACCACCCCCATGTGTTATTTTCTGCTTAATTATATACATATGTCCAGCACGTAAGTATTTATAGGGAACCTCCCCTTGATGAGAGGAGAGATTTACTTCATCTAGATCTGGTAAACCCATACTTTTTGTGGTGTAAATCTCCCTATGTTGTGGCTGATATCCCCATTTTGTCATCAGTTAGTTGATGACAAAATATTCACCCAACACTACCTAAGCATGAGTATCGATGGTTGGCTACTTATGTAACCTATAGAAGATGAAGTTATGGACAACACCTTGATTATATTAATAAGTGATTAGAAAATCTTGATAACCTTAATGCTACTTGGATTACTGTTTTAGACAAATGGTGGCAAGGAGAACTTGATAGTTGCATGTTTGAGTTTGTAGTATCGATGTAATCCTACCTTGAATAAATAAAGTATCAATTCTTATGTAAGCTGAGAGGCACATTTATGAAATAAATTTCCATAGAGATTAAGAAACTAATGGTATATTATGACTTTAAAACCATAATAATGGAAGGCTAGAGTACTTTTTCATATGATAATCATAATGGGGAAGAAGGGTATGTCTAGGAGAAACACAATGGAAAGGGACAAGCACATTGACACCTGAGAGATCAAGTGATACACTTATGATAAAATAAGTCACATACTAATGGAAGATCCAAGACATGAAAGTGCTGAGAGAATCTATAATGAGTGAAAAGGGCATGGGGAAGGATCTCTTGAATTGCAACAATATGAGGAGAGGAGTAGTGAAACCATAGATCAAGCTCACTTGTTGATGGGTGAAGAATGTAGTGAGTCCTTATAGAATTTTACCATTAAATATTCACCAAAAGCACATTCCCCGTTTGAACCTATGGTGCAAGCTCATGTGCTAAATCCCCCTCAAGAAGAAAGAAGAGTGATAATTGACCCTATTATTAATATTGACTTTGATCAGTTTCTAGAATCATATTACAATTTTGTGATTAAACAAGTTGTTCCTTATAATTAGTTAAATGAGGATAGCTCAATACCTTTCGGTTTTTACTCAACAACAAATAACATAAGTACAAGTATTCCAATTTAACAAATGTTAGCTTCATAGACTAGGAAATAACCCATAAAAAGTTACACGACACCATAAGTGAATAATACAACACCTTCATCATCTTTAGTGCCAATAGTCACTATAAGGCTAATTCCTAACCTAATGGTTAGAAGATTTAGAGGGCCACCACCAAGGAAAGTATTGAGAGGACAAGTAACTTAAATGTCAATTCCCCCACATAATAAATATATTATGAGATGGTAATTCACTTGATAGAATATCATGGCATAGAAAATGTTGTAGAGCATGTGTTAAAATGTGAGCTCAAATGGTGTGATTGAGGTATAACCCAATAAGAGCATAAGGAAAATAAATTCAGAACAACTTTGATTGATTGTGATCATACTTGGTATAGTAAATTTGATCTTAATTAGGGTATTATTGATTATGACATGTTGAAAGAAGCCTTCTTGAAAGAATTTGATATACCTGAGTTTGATCAATTGAGCATCCCCATGCTCAAGGAAATTAACCAAGGATTATCTAATAGTATGAGCTTGTATGATGTCAGGTTTAAAAGTATCCTTTAAAATATTTCTTATGACATCCACCCCTCCTAACATGTGTAATGGTTTGTTGGAGGATTACTAGTACCTTTCAAAAGAACATTGTCTATGAAGACATTCATAGACCCCCACAAAGCATTAAAAGCCACATTCTGGGATAATGTAGTTGGGAGTACAAACATAGGATTTATCCCTTTTATGGAGGTTAAAATTGCATATATAACCTCTAAACTATAGAAACTAACTACTAGTTTGTTGTAAGATGCTTGAAATAGATTATGGTGTGCCGACTGCAAGGCAGAAAGCCATAACAAAAATAATTGCCCTTGAAGGAATGTGTGCACATTGATTCTAAATTATGAAGTTTTCCACAAGGAAAATGATGTTTTCCTAATGTTTAAATGCACCATTAGAGTTAAAATAACCCTATATTTCAAGTTATGTGATGCCTACACTCCTATCATAGTTGATTATAGAATTATTGATGAGATGTATGAAAACATGGAAAGAGGTGCATGGCAGACAACTACAATAATTGAAGGGTAGGTGAATTAAAGAAATGAGGGATATGGATAACAAAATTCTAGATATGGGATGCAAAGAGCTATTAGAGGGTGAGGTGGTATATTTAGTGGAGGAAGATTACCACTATGATCATGTTATAAGTGGGGCTTTATTTAGCATTATTAGTATGAATGCCTGGTGCATCCAACATGCAAGTATTATTGAGGACCATATCTAGTTGAGGAATGTTGTAACTTGTATAAAAATTTAACCTAAGTCTATCCTAGCATAGATAAAAGCATAGGAGTGATTCAGCATGAGCCAAAAATAGAGAAATAGACTCTAAAGGCATAAATGATGTACATAGATTGAATTAAAGTAGAAGCAACTACTTGTAGTGGATACACCACTTAGCTACTAATTGTGCCAGTACTAGAGTTATGCCTAGAATATGGGGAACTAAGTCACACTAAGCATATCAAATGGCTAGAAGCTAAAGATGTACCTTACCCTGACCCTACACATAAGAAGGATGTATTGCAATAGGCCATGAGAATTATTCAAATCTCACAAGGAGAACTCCAACTGGCACAAGATCAAGAGGCATAGGCTTCCTCCTCCCATAAGAAGCAAGATAATTAAGAAGCTAAGGTATAAGAGTTAATTGAGATCCTATGCCTTGTACATATAGAAGGGATACTAACCTTGTTAAAGAATTTGATTTTAGAACATTCCAGATACAAGCCATTTGAAATTGATATACCCCATATAGTTTAAATTATTGTGACACAAATGGAAAGGGCATGAGAGGTCAGGCATACATAGAATGTAGAGTATGATCAAGAGCTCCTAGTGAATGCCACCATTGATGGATGGTCTATATGTGAAGTCCTCATGGACACATGCATCAAGGTTAATATATTGAAAAGGAATGCATGGGAGAATATGGGCAGGCTAGCCTTAAGGCCTTCCCCTCATGTGATTTTCATGGCCAACAAATCTAAGACATAGATAATTAGAATTCTAAAAGGTGTCATTGTAGATATTATGAGCATAGATTTTTGTGCTAACTTAGAAGTGATTGAGTTGGTTGAGTAAGATAAATATCCATCACTCCTAGGCAGGCCATAATGCTATGCAAATAATGCTAACATGTGATTCAAAAGTCACTATATGACCTTTGAAAATGGTAGGGAGAGGGTTGTGATCCCCCTCTAAAGAGACCAAGATGCCCTTATGTAGAAAGTGTTGATCTTGAATATGAGATCAACCATATCTACAACATCATGATGTAATGTCTAAAACTATTAACCCCAATACCAAGGAGTGATCTCTTGGGATGATATATAGTTGGCCTTAGACACTAATGATGTAACTTGTAACTGATGGGTTGAATAAGATTGCAAAACCATTGGTTAGAGGTGTCAAGTGGTGAGCACCAAGGTGACAAAAGTTATGAGGACTGGGTGGGTCCAGATTGATCATACTTCACAAAGAGGGGTCCCTTGCAATAGGAAAAAGGGAAATAAAGTGTTTTTCCTAAGCAAAGGTAAACTTTTATACCTCCTAAAATATGTGGGGAGAAATCCTATAGAATAATATGTCTATGACCTAGAGTCCTACATCTCAAAGGAAGTAAATAAGATGGGCGTACTTGTGTATAATTTAAAAAGCACTACCTTTCATTAGTGGGAGTATAGAAGCCTAAATTTTTAACTTGGAAAGATGTAAAAGCAACCATATACACTAGATTTGGAAAAAAAAATGAGGACATAGACATTTCTCTATACTCTAGAGATTTTGACCGAATAACACACATGATTGTGCGAAGAAACATCGATTGATTGTATCAAACATACCCTAAAGAACATATGGGTGTATGCCTCCTACATAACCTTGAAGACATGGACATGAGATTGGTATGTGGTCAATTAAATATGCCATGAGATATCTAGTTGGGATGTCATAAAAGAGAATTTTGTGCACACCTTTTGCTTTTCCTCACATAACCTAGAATTGATTAAGTCATTGCAATTCATTTAAAGGATAGTGTTTGAAGATACTACAATCTTAGAGGAACACCTAAAAAATATGTTCATGGAAAAAAGATTAGTGATCCCAACATTCCTTTAGGAGCAAGTACTTAGTAGTTACTTGAGTGATGAAGATAAAAATGTCTAAAATGCACAAAATTGGACATCCTTGATAGGAAAGAGGAAGCTCATGCGTTAAGTGGATGATAGTGCCCCTGATAAGGAAGACCCTACTCATCTCCACATTAAAACAACTAAGGGGAGTAGGCAAGTTGAAGACACACATTAGGAGATAAATGATCCCTATCATGTACTTCTCAAGACCACCTAGGATGATATCAACATGGAAGGAGAACCAAAGATGGATACTCTAGGTGCATATTGGTACAATGCACATCAGGTACAAATTATCAAACTCCTAAAAATGTTTCAAGATTTGTTTCCACACAATTATCGAGACATGAAGGGCACCCACCCATCCTTTTGAAAATTGATCATAAATTTGGTATATGACATACAACCTATCAAAAATCACCCTTATATAATGAACCCCAATCTCCATGTCCAAGTCAAAATGGAGATTGATGGTATACTAGCCATAGGAGTGATATACCTAGTGCATGAGTCAGAATGGGTAATACCTATGGTTATTAGCATAAAAAAAGATGGGTGCATCCACATTTGTATATGTTATCAACTATCAAACACCACCTATGTCACTGACCCCTTCTTTATTCCATCCACTCACGAAGTCCTTGATGGATTCGTAGGCTATAAAATCTATATATTCCCTAATGGTTTCTCTAGATACCATCAAGTCTAAATTAAAGAGGAGTACATGCCTAAGAAAACATTTTTGACCATATGGGTTATTTAACATATAATGTGATGCCCTTTGGGCTCAAGAATGTGCTATACATATTATCTAGAGTGGTCATCACCACATTTAATGATTTGATTCATAAGTTACTCCAAGTGTAACTTGATGATTGGACTACGTATGGGCTTGTAAGAGACCATTATGACAACTTGTGCCTCATGTTTGAGAGGTGGTGATAGCTACAAATATCCTTAAATATTAATAAGTGCATCTTCCCAACACCTTTTGGCACATTTCTTAGGTATATAATCTGCAAAGATGGTCTACTCATTGACCACATGAAGATTGCTATTATCATTCATCTCCAGACTCCTTTCACATAGAGAAACATTTGCACCTTCCTTGGCCATTGTGGATGTTATAGAAATTTTATAAGGAGCTATGCAAAGATTGTAATATTACTAGAGGAATTATTGTATAAGAATGGCCCATTCTACTGAGGCACAACATAAAAAGATGCATTTGAAACTCTAAAGCTCAAGTTGGATAGCATGCCTATTATTTAGTTTCTTGATACTATAAATCCATTCCATGTCTAATTCAATTAAAGAACTTAAACTCACTTTTAAGATGTTGTTATATCCCAATATATGGCATGACTTTTATGCAAAGAAGGTTGACAAGTAAACATGGGCCCAATGTCATGTCCCCTTTTTAGTTGACATGTCCAGAGTTGAAGATTAGCCTATTATGCAACCCTCGTAGGCTGATGGGATGGATAGAGGGTCTTGATAGAAATGGGTTGGAATTCGTTCGGGCTCTTTCGGACATGAATTAAGGGAGATATTAATATTTGATTGATTTAATCAAATATTAATTATTTGATCTCATTTTAATTAATTATTAATTATTGATTAATTATTAATTAATTATTAATTATTAATGATTGGGTCTAATTTTAGGATCCTAATCCTAATTTAAGACTTGGTCTAATTTTAAGACCCTAGTTCCAAATTAAGGAAGTCTAATTTAAGGGAGTCTAATTTTAGCAAGCACACCTTTGGAGGTGTATAAGAATCTCTCATGGGAGAGAGTTTGTATTCATGATTATTGATATTGATTCTTGTTAAGAAATTCTTCTGTGAAGACTGAGCCAAGGGTTCCAGTATTCCATCTGCAGTGGAGAACGTCAACTCTTCATTGTGCGTGATTCAGAGGCTGTGAAAGATCAGCTGATCTATTTCCAAACTGCATTGAAGAACGTCAACTCTTCAGTGTGAGCAATTCAGAGGTTGTGAAAGATCAACTGATCTATTGCCGAATTGGGAGATAACTTCATCCAGAAGCTATCACATGTACTTACAAGTTTGAGAGATAACTTCACACAGAAGCTATCACGAGGGTTTACAGGTATTTTCATTATTTGGGTTTTGATTCCAGAATTATACAGATATAGATCTTTTGTATTAGCCCATAATTCTACAGATCAAGATCAAGCATATAGGTTGAGCAATATCAGCGGCCGTACGACTTTCGTACAGATCTATGAAAATCCGTACGCATCTACAGAAAGTTTAGGTACCGACATCGGCGAACAGAGACTTACAGAGACCGACATCGGTCGACTCATCACCGACGTCGGCAAGGGGACCACTACAGGTCGACCGACGACGGCGGTATAACTGACGTCGGTGACTGTGTTTTTTACACAGCAGGCTGAGACGTGCCAGATTCAGCCCAGTTTGCGGAATATTCAGGCTATAAGGCCGAACTTTCGATATTATTTGTATACTTGACAGAGGATCTCTATTGTAAGCTTATGAGCAAAAAAATAAGAATTTATACTGTGATTTATTCATCTATTTGAAGATATTTTGCAGAAATTTAGATAAGCAATTTGGAGCTTTGTTTTGACATTCGAAGGGATATTACAGTGGTATCAGAGCTAAATCCTGCCAACCTGAGGGTTTAGAAATTTTATGCAGCCACAAGAGTTGCGACCACACGGGTATTATACATGCAGTAGAGCTTTGCTTGAAGGTACCCAGCTGTTAGAACAGCAAAAAATTACCATGAGTGACAGACGTGAGGGTAGCCCACCCAGGGGCCACAGGTATGATGCTGATCAGGACACTAGAGAATTCCATTGTGCTGTGATGTCAGGGCAACAATAGATGAATCAGACACTACAAGCACTTACGACTATGATAAGGGGAATGAACGCAACCGATAGACAGAATGGGGAACAAGGAGATAATAGGAGTGCTACTATTAATCAGAGACCATAGCAGACCCATTCCAGGACAGCAGGTAGACCTACACACCCTACATTTATTCGAGAGGAACCAGATGTTCCAGCAGAGGAGGGAGCAGGAGACCCCTCATTTACAAATGTTTACATGGATGCAGATGAGGAGTGGAACTTATTACCTCCTCATGTACGAGAGAGGACGACCCTTGATCATTTTATTAATCTGAGGAGAGAGCACTACAGATTGGCTAGACAGGACAGAAGACCTAGATACCAGAACAATGATCTTAAGCATGCTACAAGCAGGCTCACACTCGCGATGTTTGACAGAAGTGGTAAGGTCACAACCCAGGCTTGGATTAGTAAGTTGGACACCTTTCTCATATTACGTCTGATGGCTGAGGAAGATGCTATCAGATATGCAACACTACATCTTGAGGGAGTAGCTCACGATTGGTGGCACCATGGGATGGTGACACTCCATCATGATCAGATCACCTCTTATTAGGAGTTCGTGGACAGGCTAGTAGAGCGTTTTGACAGGAGGGATCCAGAGTCCTATTTTTGAGAGTTGGCATAGTTACGTCAAAGTGGGAGTCTAGAGGCATACAGTGGTGACTTCCAGAAGTTATCAGTCATGGTCCCTGACATTTCAGAGAGGCGACTAGTAGTACTCTTCATGGAGGGCTTGACAGAACCATTGAGAGGTTGGATCAAAGGATTTGATCCTCCTTCATTACAGGAAGCTATGAAGAAGGCATGCAGTATGGAGATGACAGCCCCATCAAATAGATCTACCTCCAGAGGTACTTCTTCATCTAGAGACCATAAGCACTCCAACGGGGATACAGAGAGACCAGATTTTAACATAGATAAATCCGGGGTTAAAAATGATTCAAAGGCTAATCTAGCAGCACCACCTTTGGATTGTGAGGCGCTTAATGATTTACGCAGGAAGAAACTTTGCTTCTACTGCAAAGGTCCATATGATATCCATCACGATTGTCCTTTGAGGCCTAAGGGCAAGACGAATTGTATGATGTGGGTATATTATGAGGAGTCAAAATCAGAAGATTTCGAACAGCATGATAGTTCTGAGGAGGCAAAGGCTTCAGAGCCTAAGGCAGAGGCAGATTTAGAGCTTCATATACAGGAGGCACACCTATCCAGCATTCAGTCAGATGAGTCATTTAGACTCCGTGGAGTTTTGGCAGGGCAGAAGGTTACCACCCTTCTTGATACAGGAGCCACACATAATTTCATAGATGCTAGATTTGTGGAGAAGCGTGGACTCACTACCGAATATTTTGAGGGAATTAGAGTTAAGGTAGCCGATGGTCACACTCTGAGGTGTGAGCGCATGATTAGAGACCTCCCATTGCGCTTGAACAACTATGAGTTCAAGGCTAATTATTATGTAGTGAATATGGGGGACATAGAATTAGTTTTGGGTATGAAGTGGCTTCATTCATTTGAGGAAGTTACTCTTCGACTCAAAGACATGGAGGTTCATTTTGAAGTTGATGGGAAAACACATATTCTTAAGGCAATACAGGGCAACAGCTTCAAACATATGTTTTTTCATCAGATAGAGATGCCTACACTGCATGACATGATAAAGTGAGATGACGAGTGCCCATTGGCACCAACACAGGAGATATATGGGGACGAGCTGTGTCTTGAGGTGAGTTCAGTTCAAGAGTTAGCACATGTGGTAGGGACTCAGCTTTCTGTTGTAGGCGGGTCACATGATGATGATACGGGTATGTCTAGCATTCACATTCTAGATTCAGATATTATTCAGGGCCTGGAGTTCATGTTGATTGACAGCAGCGGAGATCAGGACTACATTTGGGATCCAGGAGGAAAATTGATTGGTTTATCATTCAGCAATTGCTTGAGGGCAAGCAATTTTAGGAGGGGCGGATTGTCATGTCCCCTTTTTAGTTGACATGTCCAGAGTTGAAGATTAGCCTATTATGCGACCCTCGTAGGCTGATGGGATGGATAGAGGGTCTTGATAGAAATGGGTTGGAATTTGTTCGGGCTCTTTCGGACATGAATTAAGGGAGATATTAATATTTGATTGATTTAATCAAATATTAATTATTTGATCTCATTTTAATTAATTATTAATTATTGATTAATTATTAATTATTAATGATTGGGTCTAATTTTAGGATCCTAATCCTAATTTAAGACTTGGTCTAATTTTAAGACCCTAGTTCCAAATTAAGGAAGTCTAATTTAAGGGAGTCTAATTTTAGCAAGCACACCTTTGGAGGTGTATAAGAATCTCTCATGGGAGAGAGTTTGTATTCATGATTATTGATATTGATTCTTGTTAAGAAATTCTTCTGTGAAGACTGAGCCAAGGGTTCCAGTATTCCATCTACAGTGGAGAACGTCAACTCTTCATTGTGCGCGATTCAGAGGCTGTGAAAGATCAGTTGATCTATTGCCAAACTGCATTGAAGAATGTCAACTCTTCAGTGTGAGCGATTCAGAGGTTGTGAAAGATCAACCGATCTATTGCCGAATTGGGAGATAACTTCATCTAGAAGCTATCACATGTACTTACAAGTTTGAGAGATAACTTCACACATAAGCTATCACGAGGGTTTACAGGTATTTTCATTATTTGGGTTTTGATTCCAGAATTATACAGATATAGATCTTTTGTATTAGCCCATAATTCTATAGATCAGGATCAAGCATATAGGTTGAGCAATATCAGTGGCCGTATGACTTCCATACAGATCTGTGAAAATCCGTACGCATCTACAGAAAGTTCAGGTATCGACATCGGCGAACAGAGACTTACAGAGACCGACATCAATCGACTCATCACCGACGTCGGCAAGGGGACCACTACAGGTCGACCGACGACGGCGGTATAACCGACGTCGGCGACTGTGTTTTTTACACAGCAGGCTGAGACGTCCCAGATTCAGCCCAGTTTGCGGAATATTCAGGCTATAAGGCCGAACTTTCGATATTATTTGTATACTTGACAGAGGATCTCTATTGTAAGCTTATGAGAAAACAAATAAGAAATTATACTGTGATTTATTCATCTATTTGAAGATATTTTGCAGAAATTCAGATAAGCAATTTGGAGCTTTATTTTGACATTCGAAGGGATATTACACCCAACACCTCTAATTCTATGTCAAAAAAAAAGGCCATGCAAATTTTTAAAGACTTGAAGAATTGAAGACTTCATTTAATATTATAAAATAAATTTATTATTGAGGAATGGCATGTATTTTCATGCATGATGAATTGAGTTGACATCAAGATAGTCCCAACACTTTTACAACACTAAAAAGAAGGTTTCTTGAAAGTTAATGAAATAAGGAGATATTTAAAGAATCTTGTGATTAATTTGAACTCAAAATTGACTAGATTTCATATCCAGTTAATCTCCTCTTCTTTTTCAACTCCTATCTTGGATATTTCTTCTATTTTATATATATGTCAGATTTTAATCCATTTTTTAGGGGGATCCCTCTTTTGAAAAGACTAGACTCTACCAAAATTTGATTTTTGTAACCTTTTCAAAGAAATAAAAGATTTTTTCATATTTTCACTACTCTAGTATATTGTATTAATATCAATTTGATTTAAATATGTGGTAAAAATGTCTCAAGTACGATATTATGTAGGTCATGTTTAATGTTTAATGTCATTTTTTTTAGCTGATAGTGAATAAATATTGGATTGTTTGTGACTTGAATGTGGCCTATTCCACCATTTCCCTCAAGCTTATATTAACTGATAAAACCTCTTCATGAAATATTGATACATAGGAGTCAATTAGAGTTGTAGATTCAATCTTTGCTTATATAATCAATGTTTTAAAATATTAAATAGATTTGATAAACTAGTAATATAGTTGTATCACCAATAGTAGAGTAGGATTTCCCTTTAGTTTCCTTTTCTCCCTTTTCATCCCAATAGTCAATATTTTAGTAAGTAGTGCAGAGTGATACATCAAAGGAGCTAGCCTCAGTATAATCTAGAGGTCTGGTCTAAGTTCAAGGTCTCCCACAACTTAGATCATTCCAATGTTATTATAGGTGTGAAGGTTTTAGATCCAAATCTACCAAGACTTCAAGAAGGGTGTTATTTGGATAGCTAACAATCATACTACCTGAATCATCCCATCATGGGAAAAAAATTTAGTGGCAAGTCATCACATACCTATAAAACTATAAAATATGATACATAAGATAGAAAACCATTAAATTATTAGTTTTGAAGCATGAATCATGAAATTTAGCAATAATATGACTTGTAATCATGAAAATAAGCATTAATGAGATAACATGCCAAAATTAGAAAGCTTTTAAACCAAAATGGCTAGTTTGGGGCCTATTATTCAAAAACTTGTTAAAATAGATTCATATATGCAAATTGACTCTATGAGATTTTGAGATTTGGATTGATTGTGACAATTTTGAGTGAGAAATCAATCAAAATAATTAGAATTAGACTATACTAATGGAAATTAGAGTAGAATAAGGTCAGGAAGGTTTTTATTGGTTTTTTCTCTTTTGCCCCAATTTTACAATTTACTTAAAATGTACTAAAACTCTATTAATTTTATAAAATTTTAATTTTAAAATATTTTTAAGAGGGTTAGGTTAGGAATTTACTAAAATATTTGTGTTTAAAAGATATTTTGAGGGTTTTGAAAGGAGGCAACTAGTGGACAAAACTATTGCATAGGGATTAGAACTATCGATCTTCACAAATTAGCAGTTATGTAATCGTCATGGAAGATACATAATCACCATTAGATAGTTGTTGCATAATTATATAAAATAATTACATAACTACCTGGGGAAGTTTATTAATTACCTAGGGTGGTTATTTAATCACCCTTGGGTTATTGTATGACCACTGCTTGTAGACAAGGGTAGTTCCATTACTTGGGGTTAATAGGGTAAATTGAGCTCATTTGAAGGGAAAATATAGGAAAAAAGTAAACTTGGGGTATTTTTCATATTATAAGGGACTTACATCCACTAGAGTAGAGAGTAGGAGTGGGAGTGGCTCTGTTGTGTTATGGAACTATTTATGATAGATAATCTAGTGATTCTAGATTGAGTTGACATACATTGAGTGGCATAGGTGGGGATTGTCCTTACCTTGAGTAGGTTGTTGTATGACTTTCTCACATACTAGAACCCTAACCATTATACTTTCATGTTCCTTCAATCCCTAAGAGTGTGGACCATCACTTTAGTTGATATGTAAATGATTAAAAGTCTATTGATGATAGGTTAGTCAGTGACCCTTTAGAGGCCATGAGCAAGGCTAAGGTAGTGGGTTGGGATATTCATTTTGTCAATGTTTTCACACCCAATGTTGGTGTGAAGTGTAGAGTGAGGCTTTCTAATATTCAAAGATCAACTATCCCTAATCTATGAAAAATGATCATTGGTATCCTTGCCTCTCAACTGATGGGGGATAAGGGTATGGACATGTTACTCTATAGCTAGTTCCTAATCATTTGGTGGAATGAGGAGAGGGGAGCCTAATTTTCTTGGGGTCAAGAGATCTTAGACTACACTTATAAATATTTATACTATGTGGTTAGATTGGGAATACTTTATATTAATCACCCCATGCTCTTCATGATCTAAATATATGAGATGATGATCATATACTAGAGGGGCTTAGCCATTTATGATATAGGGGCCATTAGGGCCTTGTGATGGATACACATTACACCATTTAAATCTTTTCCCTAATCAATAAATATTTTCAAGACTATATATTTGATATCCCTACCATACTAGACCATGGTTAGATAGTGGAATGAAGAGACCACTTGTCTCATAATGGTTGTTACATCCACCTAGGTATGAGACAAACTACTAAAGGTTGAGGTACACCCAATTGATAGGTTACCTCAATGGTTTGACATGGATTACATGGGTAAATTACCCATATTAATAGCAGTATATAGACATGCATGAGAGGCATATATAAGGAGATTGGGGTAGTTATCATGGAACCCACTTGTATGAGGGGTGCTTATTACTCGAGTGGTTCATCAAGGAATTAGATATGGGGTTAGGTCCCAATAAGATAGTATCAAGTAGCTCCCCCACCACCACCACATAGTAAGACCCTAATGAGTAGGATCTAATATATAAAAACCAATAGATAAGTGGAGATGATGAGGTTCTAGAGTACATTGACCTGGATGAAGACCTCCATGTTGATGAGGATGAGGCTATTAACTATGATTGATTTAGATTAGAATGAATATGACCTAGGTAAACTATTAATTTATGTCAATTAGCTTATTATTGATATTTTCAATTTAGGCTCAATTACTTAGCTAATTTAATGATTTGATTTTTGTATGATTGAATTTGATGTTGATTATTTTAATTTTTTATTATAGATACCTCAACTAGATGGAGCACCACAATCAGGGATACCTTTACCAATATTTGTAAATGGGGTAATAATATGATTATAGATGAGTTGTTAGTGTATCCTAGATTGCCTATTAGGATATGTTAGCACATTAATGTCTTTCCTCTAGCCTACCATGCATCTTTGATGCTAACTAAGTTGAGAGTAGAGAATAGTACTTTAGATGTGAGATCCAAGAGAGCAAAGACCCTGGTGGACATGATGGTATCTAGAGGAGGTGAAGCTTATTCAAGATGATAGACAAGAGTCAAAACCTTACAAGGAGGCACCCATCAGAGGAAAGATAAGAGCCCTTGGGTTGGAGAGATAATTTCTTAGGGTAGATCTATTAAGATATGTTATAATAGTCACAACCCCTATCCCTCTTATACATCAAGACCTTCTTAAAGGAAGAAGATGAGATCTTGAACTACTATATGTATCGATACATATTATACACTCTTGTTTTTATTTTTTGAGATATGGAGACACATTAGCTCTTTATGGAGGTGATTTTACTAGAGACTTATGTTGTATAAACCTGACAGTTATAATGATATATAGAGATATTTTGGTTTACCTTTCATTGACTTCTCATTATGTTATGGGATTTGATTTCCATGTTTGCTTCTTAATTTATGCACTTTAGATGACTAGGAATGTGATCATATACCATGTATCTTTTTTTTGACAAAATGATATGAATCATTCTTATATATGTGAAACCAAAATGTATGCAAATGATGTAATGTGATGGACATTTATATGAAAGTACACGTGCTAAAAATTATTTTGTAGATGATGATCCAGTCATTTTGTAACACATAACACATGACTTCCAATTTATAGTAGGGGGATGAAAAGGGAGATACAATAGATGTGAGATGATAAAATATGAAAACCATTAACCAAAAATTTTCAAGAAAAAATAAGATGACCTAATCCTTAATAGCAAAGGGGGAAATGTACTTCTTGCTAAACTTACAAAATACTAACTTTGTTGGCTTCATCTAGAGATAACTAGCCTTGATAAAATTGGTAAATGGGATAAAGCTAACATTTTCATCATATAAATGTAGACAATATTTTTAAATAAAATTTTCTTTGGACACTTTTTAATTTTTTCTTTTGTATTTAGTTTTTATTTTTCTTTGTGATCCCCTACACTTAGTCTCATGTGACTAGGTTGGCCCATGGGCTCATCACCAAAGGCTAGATGTAGGTAAGTAAGTGTAACATCTCCCAAAAGCTAACCCCACATAACTAGTAATATGAGAGGGATCGACACCAAAGGTTAACAAGGGTGATAGGTGTGGATTTTAAATTTGATGTTGCATAAGCTTTTGATAAGAGTTGTTTTTTGGAAGGCCTTCACCCCCAAATCTTGGGCCCATGCAACTAGTGAGATGCAAGGGATGATCACCAAATATAAAGATGGGATAGTAAATTTACCTATTTTTAGAATGTTAATTGATTTATAAGGCACCATAAGAGGATACTCTATTATAGACAAGCTTCTAGACTAGGCTATAGGTTAGGATTTTTTAAGTTTTACAATAAGATATGGGGAAAATAGATGTAGTATGCTCACAAGAACTAAGGAAACATATAATGTGATATTTATTTTGAATTTTTTTTTATATAGGACAAAAAGGTAAAATGAAAATGGAATGATACGATATGCTAAATTCTATAAGTATCATGTTATGCGAACTAGAAACTAAATAATCACCAAACACAACATCTGATATGCAAACCAACACACAAACTATGAAATATGTATGAAATGAGAATAATGTGACATCAAATTACTAAATATAAAAACACTTAAGGTGTAAATATTTCACATATTCACCAAACTCCTTGCCCTTAAAAGTGCATAACTAATAGGCTCCATTATTGAAATATTCATTCACTACATATGAGATTACCAAGTTAGGTCTAAACTTTTGATCTTCTCCTTTATGTTTATTAATGCATATATCAAACCTAAGATAAAAATATCCTAAATATATCATGAACTCATGGAAATTTTTATTGTAGTGTCTTCCCATGAAATATACATCTACAACATGGTTATGCACAGTAGTGAGTCATCATTCATCTTAAGTCTCAAGTTCAACTAATCATGCATTCCTATATTCCTCATGGTCAAGGAGACCTTAGAGAGACACACAAAGGTTAGGTATCTCCACCTCAAGAGGTAAAATATATTTATATCCAAACATAATAGAATATGGGATTACCCCCATAGGAATTTTAATGTTGGTTATATAGATCCAAAGTGTTGGATAAAGTTGTAAATGTCAATCTCATTTAGAATCTTTGATTGTTTTGACCAATATCAACTTTAGGGTTTTTTTTGTGGTTTCAACCTGGATGACAACTTGTGGATAATACAAGGAGGTCATTTGATGTGATATGGAAAATTTATTACATAATTCACACACCTTAGAGTTTTTAAAGTGAGATATATTATTTGTTATGATGATTTATGGAACTCTAAATCAATAAAAAATCTAGTTCAAAATAAATTTTGTAATGACTAAACTAGTAATAGTTGTAATAGGCATTGTCTCCACCCACTTAGTGAAATATTAGATGACCATGATAATTAAGTGGTTACAATCTAAATAATTAGGAAAAAGTTTACCTATCAGATCTAGACCCCATGTGGAAAAGAGCCAAGGTATAACAATGGGATGCAAATCTTGAGGAATGTAGATCTTGTGAGAGAATTGTTAGAACTTCTTGAATTTCATAACATATTTTATGAAATCATGTTCAAGAATGGTAAAAAACTATCCCATTATATTTATTTTATGATTAGTTTCATATCCCCTAAACTAATCACCTCAAACCCCATTGTGATAATGGAAAATGGCCCTTTATGACTCTTCCTATTCTACACACCTCAGCAACATATTGTTAAAGGAATTACAATAGATAACCTCATCTAAAATGACATACTTAAAAGAAATAACATGAAGATATCACATCTATTGAGAGTTGACCCATTTAGGATAGGTATGATAAATTAAGTAATGAATGATATTAACATACCAAGGAAAAGAAATGATAGTAGATTTATTTATATAAAAAATTAATTCATTGAGAAAATTGATATCAATGATATCATTGAATTTTAAAGGAGATTTTTCTAACCAATTCATAATGACTTGTCCCTTGATATAATTTTGGTTGATGTATGTAAGCTCAAAATATCTCAAAATTATAATGAAACACCCATCCTTTTGTGAGAGGGTTGGTTGGGTCAAGAATGTATGTAAGGCCTCAAACCTTACAATAACTTATGTTTCATAATTAAGTATATAATATCACAATTGCTTGGTTGAAAACATAATTACCAAACACTATTTCACTGGTTGTGTATATCATGTTTCTAATCCATGAGAGTATGATTGACGAAGTAGATGGCACACTTATTTCCATCATCATCCTCTTGGGCCAACATGAAGTAAAGAGACACCTTTGTTACCCTAATACAATGTATGAGGGGATTGCCATATTTGGGCACCATAAGCATTGGAGGAGACATAAGTAATAATTTTATTGCCTTGAATGTATCTTGATAATATCTCATCAAGGTTAAGCCACTTTTTTTCTTAAGTAAATTATTGATTGAATGTACCACATAGGTGAGGTCTAGTATAAATTGTTAAATGAACCCTAATTTACCTATGAATGATCTAATTCTTGACTCATTAGTGTGGGAACATATCCAAAATTGCATTAATTTTGGTAGGATCAATGTGAAATCCATGTTAGGATACAATGTAGCCAAGTAATTTTCCACATGTGACTTCAAACATACACTTATTAGGATTGAGAGTAACATCATATTTTATTAAACACATGAGGATATTGCACAACACTCATAGATGGTCACTCTTAGGCTTTATTGTTACCAAAAAATCATTTAAGTATACCTCCACTATCTTATGAGTAAGATCATGGAAAATATGGGCCATGGACCTCTAATATGTTTCCCCAAGTTCTTAAGGCCAAAGGGAATGGCTACATAAGAGAAGGTCCCCCATGGTATGGTAAATGAGGTTTTAATTTATTGTATCCAAATTAAACATACATGAGGGATAGAAACTCATAACTAGTTGTAACATCAATTATAACATCTATGGATGGAAGAGGAAAATCATCCTTAGGGAATGATTCATTAATATTAAAAAATTCAAAACATATCCTAATTTTACTATTCTTTTTTGGGATGAGGATGATGTTGGACATCCACTTGGAATAATCCATAGGATTTATAAACTCTACCTTGAAGAGTTTAATGACTTTCTCTTTTACTATTAATGTCAACTTCAGCTTGATTGGCCTGAGCTTTTGTTTTATTGGTTTTACATTAGGCATCATGACTAGATTATGGATAACTACCTTAGGCATGATTCTTACCATATCCACATAGGAAAAGGTGAAGGACTTAGATAACTTAATCAGTATCTACTTGTCATTTTCTACTTCCTACGATGAAAGTGAATACTTGAGCTCAAGGATTATGGGATTTTCCTCAGGTCATATGTTTATATCAATAATATCTTTGATGAGAGAAGCATTCCCTTCCTTGAATTGATCATAAGCTAGTGTAAGGTCCAAGTCCTCATCATTTGTGTTAAAAAAATCAAGATCTTCATTAGAAGATAAATAATCCTTAACTTTGCAATAAGAATCATAGTAATCACTCCCAAGAGTAGATGAAGGATAGTAAATGAGAGTAAAACCTCTCTTATGGTGAAAATATAGCAGGTTGTCATAAGCATGAAGGAACTCTAATATAGCTTCATCATTTTTAGCTAGGTCAAAGACTAATGAGTTAATATCCCTCCCTATACAAATAAGGGTTTGGTCATTAGGTGTTATTTGCATGAGAGGATATGTTCTAATGGACATTATGAAATATGACTCAAGTATTGTTGGCTGGGGACCAAAATGGGAATATGAAGTAACCATAGAGTTATAAATTTAGTTGCTTTCTATTGGCACTGCTTCTATAGAAACAAAGTTAAAACCCTTGGTGACTTCTTACACTGTGACCTTATAAAGTTTAAAGTGCTCATATTTGATTTGAAATATTTTCAAGACTTGATTGGTCACTAGATATGTATCACCTTGTATTTTTAGGTTTTAAATTCTAAATGATTTAGAGATGATCATATAAAGCAATAAATCTTAATAATTAAACCTATTTTTGGTGAACTCAAATTCAAGTTTAAAATTGAAATGAAAGACCCTTCATTTTGAGGATACCAAGATTGGTCTTAATCCCACACTAAAATTACATTTGACCCCATCATAGTGAAGGTCCCACTGATCATGTATAGAGGAAGGATCATCACTAGGGAGGGTTTGGTGGTCTTTTAATATCACAATCATGTGAATTTAAAGTATACTAGTTATCCCCTCATGGGGTTACTAATTATAAGATTTAGATACATTATAATTCCCTACCCATATTGGGTTAAATGGGAGAATGAGTTGTGCATCCTTTTCCAATATATCAATAATTTTAGTCACTGACATAGTTAAAACTATTGACATGACTGTTGGGTCTAAACCATTCATATTTTTTGTAGTTGCTATCTATTTTTCCTCTAGTTTATCTTTGAATAAGGCTTGAGGTATTTTTGCCCCTTTATTTAGGATAAACACTTTGGGATTTATAAGATCTATAACATCAACCAAATGCATTATTTGTGTGAACCCATTGATAAGTAAGTGGTAGTCAATGTGAAATCTTGGTTGCTTGTGCATGCTTGTTTGAATCATATCAAAAAAATTGGGATCACCTTGGGCCATGAAATCTTACCTAGATGAAGGAACCTATTTAATCAAAACAAGGTTGAAGGGATGGCCTTCATATTATGAATCTAGGGTCTTCCCAAGACCATATTATAATATATGTCTTTGGCAATCATGTGAAACTATGTTAACATAGTTTTGGGACCCAAAGTTATTAGAATCATAATGATTTATATAGAGGTGGTCTTGAGGATATCATAGACTTGTAACAATTAGTTTCCCCATAATCAAGTTTCTATAGGAAATAAAAGGGTATAATGTTCACAGTTGCCCCATCATCAACCTTGGATCTCTTTACGTAGTTATTATAGATCCATACTATTATAAAAAAGGTTGGATCTTCCTCCTTGTCAATTTATAGTTGGGATGGAGACCACTAAGGTCAAATAAATGGTCAATGCCCTAAGAATATTGCCTAGGTGGGAACATATCTAGACCAAAGTGATTGATCTATGTCTATGGTTGGGGAGTTACATTGGATAAATTCCCCAATCCTAAAGCATCAAGCAATGTCAAATGATGGGCAGACAAGTTCTTTAGTAAGTTAAGAAAGTAAATGTGGGAGAAAGTTTTTTTTAAGATTTGAGATCAAATAGTAATTCCCCATAGGCTTAGGGATGGTCTCAATATATAAAATGTTTAAAGGGTGAGAATTCATGGATTGATATTCCCTAGTATGATTAATTATATTCTCTTCCTCTTCCACTTCCAAATATACAACCCTTATCATTCTAGTTTTACCTTGGACCCCCAAATGTGGAGAAACATTAGTGTTGGTAGTTCTAGAAGTAGAAGCCTCAACATCATTAGTACATGCTTGTGTAAGATGATTATGCTAAACCATTTCACTCTGTAAATACCTTTTTTAATTTAGGTCAGTTCATGCTTGATGGTTAAAAAAAGGGTTTTGGTAAATTTGGAGATTTGGGCTTTGAGGTGTGATGGCTTTATTTTGAAGGGCTTGAGGGTTTGCAACCCTATATTCCATAGGATCATGTCTATGAAAGTTTGTCTCTGATCCTTAGGGATATTTTGGATGGACTTGTTATACTTTCTTTAGTTTTGAGTATCATGACTGATAACTTAACAGAAGAGATAGTTGATGTTAGGATCTGTTGAGGTCAACATACCCCCATTTCTAAAAAATGGGGACCCATATGTGAAATTTAACAAATTTGTACCTTGAAATTGAAGATTCACTTAATCAGAGTATCACTAGCATGTTTGCACATTATTTGTATTGAATATCATCCACACCATGGTCTAGCTGACTTATTTGTTCATAGTTATGCTTTAATGTTATCTAAGGTGCTAACATTGAATATTTATGTTTTAGGATATAGGTTTAATGGAGCCCATTTAGGAGTGAACATGCTTAGTTTTTTATGCTTAAATGTTAAATTGATCTTTTTCTAAGCTTGGTCTATAATTTATTAATTAAATTCATATTTTAAAACCCTACACTAATGCTTTACCTTGAGCTTTTGATTCAAATTCAAATTTGGCGGGAGCCTTTTATTTAAGTTTAAGAGGGAACAAATTTATTATACCATGGTCTTAGTTTAATTTTTAACCTAAGGATTGGTCATATTTTTCAACACAACCAAACCTTAGGCTAAAAATCCTATGCAGGGTCACTATTATTACTTAGCCTAAGGCCTTATCCCAAAGTTCCATCATATTTATTTATACAATGAATCCCTAGGTTAAAACCTTATGCTAAGTCATTTTTATGAGGTCTCTTTTATTATATTTTTATCACTTTGGCACAAAGACTTTATGTTATGTCCCTATTAAATTCATGGGGTCCCGTATATTATGTTTAAAACATAGCTTAATATTTTTATCCTAAGTCTTGAAGCTTAACTTTTGTGCATCTCTATAAGATCTATGACCCATGATTGATCATATGAGATAGATTGAATGGAACATGATCAATGATGAAAATCAATAGACATTAGTTAAATATTGAGCACCTTTTCTAGATCTGCAACACACATTTAGTAGAGGACCAAGATCAAAAGGACCAAGACCAGGGGAGACCTCTTGATAGAAGCTCTGAGCAAGTACAAAATTGATACATGGAAAAATTATGTTAACTAACATGAATAATAGGTACAACATTTAAAAGTTCTATGGGATTGCCAAATGGAAAAACTATATATCCTAGTACAAAGAGCCCATAAGCATTGATTAGTTGACATGTGGCACATGAAGAATGTGGAGAGAACTAGAAGATGACAAGTGGTAGGTTTGGTAGATAGTCCCCCTAACTAGGTTAAAATTGATGGTCACACAACTATCAAAGACCTTCCCATGGACATCAAATGATGGTCATAAGGATGTCAATTTTGACATAGTAAAATTGGATCCAAATTTTAAAGAGCAATGCTCTTTTTTAGACAATAATGAATAAAATGACATGGGATGCCATGGAAAGTCATGTCAAAGCTATATGAGTGTAATGGGCCAAATTAGAGACCATGTGGACTTGTTAATATAAAAGGTTGGGATCTAAGCTCATAATGTATGAAATAATTAAGCCATTAGAGCACTATCTATCCTAGAGTAGCTTGAATATGGGACCCTGATTGTATTAGGTTGAGATCATCAAGGAACCATAAATATCTTGTAGCATCTAGTAGGTCCCAAGATTAGGTGAAATAACAATAATCCTATTGTAGCTAGCATTGTATGATATTTAAAAATAGGATACTATTTTGTATAAACATGTAAAATATGTAAGAGCACATTATCTATAGATCAATTCATTAGAAAAGATCATTTGTTCTAGAATGTAATAGAAAGGACACTTATCCCATACACTTTTACAAATGTATTTGGATTGGGACTGATCAACATGCTTCCTTGCATCATATAAAATGAGCATTTTCATTTGTAAAGAGGGAGGGAGTTCTTAAAACCAAATTACTTTGTAAACTTTGAGCAATTTATATAAGAAAGGAATTCTACAAAGATTGTCTAGTATTTGCTTGGGTGAAGTGCTAAATGGATTCTCTCTCAGTTGTTTGGTTTCACTTTTAGATGTGAATGGCTCATATGGATCCTAAATGTGTATTTTGAATGAATTAGTTAAATTTTATTATGCTTATTTCATTTGTTGTACTTATTTTACATTTGGGCTATTGTTGTTTGCTTGTAGGAGTGAATCTTGAAAGTAAGTCTAATTCCTATTTACATCATTTCATACCTTACTTAGAAGCTTGCCTAATGTATGTTGTGATTTGGGATTAATATTTTTCACTTCATAAATTATTTAAATGCATGTCATAATGTATGAAACAAGACCAGCAACATTGTTTTTCCCCTACCCTTCCTTTTGCCTCTTTTTTAACATGATCACTTTAGCTTAATTTTCATTGTGAATATTCATCTTATATTAGTTATTAGGTTATTTCTTGGTTATAATTCACTATTATTAGCATAAGTATATTACATATTTTATATGGATCTACTATTTGGCTATGGTGGCTCTCAACCACCAACTAATATAAATACTGTGAAACAGACACTTGTTTTGCATCTATTCTACCATAGATAATAGGATTATCACAACTTGAAACTCATGCACTAAATTCTCTAAGTTCTAAAATGAGAAGTGTTTCTTAAAAAATCTAGGCACATGTGGTACACATTTAGGCATCAACAAGATCATCTACCCTAAGCCTTTAATTTTTTCCTTGTTGCCCAAACATTTATTATTATTTCTTTGATAATAGGGTTGATTTTGGATCTATGGAAAGTGCTCAACATGTTGAAACTAGTTTTGAAATTTTTTTTTCTATATTACATATTATAGGGTAGAGGTTGGTTGAAGTAAATTGCATGAACCATAGGTGGAGGGTTTTGGTTCCTAACACTTGTATTGTTATTAATGTTGGTTTTCATGGTTGGAGACTGATTATTATTCACTAGATTTGGATTTTTTCCCTAATTAGTCACACCATAAATGGTGGCATTCTTGTTTCAATCAAGTATTTTAGAACCTTTATTATTGACATTATTCTTGATCACATTTTAGAATCCCACATTGTTCTAGTTTGGGATGATAATGCACCCCTTGGCCCTATAGGTTTAATGACCACTTGATCAATCCATAAATCACTTTAAAGAGCTTCTTCATATTATTTATAGGTAAATTTTTAGATGTCCTCTATTGTATCCTTATTAAGGGAGTGAAGGAAAAGGTCACATAATTCTCTATAGTCCATGTGAGGTGCATTGGTAGAAAAAAAACATAACCTTAGTCCATCTCATAATGAAATGTGCAGTTGATTCATTGTGTTTTTATTTGATATGAAGGAATTCTCAAATGTTAGTCTTGAGAAGCTTGTTCATATCAAAGGCCTTAAAAAATTTAACCATCACTTGTCTAAAGGAATGAATCGACCCATTAAGGATGTCATAATACCAATAAAATTTGAATCCTTCTAAGGTTTTATGTAAAATATTGGAAATAACCCCATACCAAGATAAGAGTTCCCTAACATCCATGGCATAATCCTTGACATGTATGTTGGGATATCCCTCCCCTTTGAACTTAGAAAGGTTTGGTATGGGAAGTAAAATAAGGACTCATTGTATATTGAGATTGAGGGGTTATTTAAGATACTTGGAATAGGTCCCCATATTTTTGAAGTTAGTATGGTCAAACTAAATTGGAAGGTTGAGATCACATAACTATTTATTAAATAGCTATTATGAGGTATAAAAGAGGCCTAATAGGGTGAAGTGGAAAAAGCTAAAAAATAGTTATTCAGCTAAGTGGTCTTGGATAACATATGGAAATAGGGGGAATAATGTTAGACCTAGAAATATTAGTGGTTTTTTAAGGATAGGTGTACATAGTTTGTACATATCCCAAAGGGATGTATGGTGGCATATAGTTAGTCTATGGAGTGTATGTGGGATGTATGTAAATTGAATAGATAAAGAGGGGTGGATTATTATCTACCATATTAGTTTGTGAGGGTGTAATGTAGGTAAATACACCTCTAATTGATGTTTAAGTAGGATCTTGTTAGGGTGGAAGAGTTTTAGATGTGGATAGGTTAGGGAATTCATGAGTAATGATGTCTCTAAGGGGTTAGTTATAGGTATAACTCAGTGTTGGTGTATGTTCTTGTTATGATGGGAGCATGTAATATTTTTTTTTAAACGGTTAATGAACCAAATATTAGATGGGAATAGAATACAAATTGACATGGGAATTAGGATTGGGGTTTACTCTTTGATTCAAATATTATTGGTTATTCTCCAAATCATGAATGTGACCAACCAAGGTATTGATAATCTCATTTTGGTTGGTGTTGGCACTAGTTTTAGGGGTATAGGTGATATATTGGTTACATTGAAGAGATTTATTTGGATTAGGAGTCTTATGAGTAATGGTTAGGGTTGAAGTGATATATTGGTTACATTGAATTTTAAAGTAGGTTTGTTTCAACTTACCAATCAATCCTTACCAAAACTAAGTTGGATCCTTTTATAACACACTAGTTAAAGATATCTACCTAGGTCCTATCCAAATATATTCAAGGGCTATATATATGCCCACATAATAAATGGAAGGAGAGGGGAATATGGATAAGGAATAAATAATAATGAGAATGGGAAACATAAAATATTAAGGTATTCATGTTGACTTCACCAATGTATATGCATGCAAATAACACAAGCTAAACTATGCACTCAACTTCTTAAGGTCTAACCGAGACAACTGACATAATGGATAGATGATGGGTAGAGTTATGGATTGGGTTAATTATTTGGTGGAATGGGATTTGGAATGGTGAATGGAAAGGAAAGCTATTGATGAAAAAAAAATATCTATGGTGTGTTATGTTTCTCATTAAGAGCATCTAATTAAGTGGAAATAGAACTCCAACATCCCTCGGTATTGGTGATGATGAGAGGTGAAGATCCTGATCAATTTTAGAAATGTTAAGGTGGGAATGATTTAAATTTAATGACACAATTAATCTAGTTAACTCTATCCAACTATCTATGACCTATCATTATAATACACAAATGTGAAAGATATATGATGAGGCTATACTTGAAGAGGAGAAAGGGGATGGAGTAGAGATTCTAGGCCCAAATCAAATTGTATTGACAACTTAAATTTTGGGGGAGGATGGTGATAGGTGGATTGAGGATATGATATTATTACTCTAGGTAAATGAGATCATTGATAATGACATGAAGGACATGTGTGTAACATGAAACCTTAGTTCTAATCTTGACACTAATATATGATTGAGTGTTGATAATAGGACCTGGTGCTCTAACTCTGGGAATGATACCTACTCTTTGAGGTATGAACACCTAGGTAATATCATCCAAGAGGCTAGATGTGGAAATTTATAATCATAATATCTAATTATGAATAAGATATGTGGTTTAACTTGATATTTTATTAGAATTAAGGTTTTAGGAATGCTTTTGCTAATTGGTACAAGGCTTTGGTTGTTGATTCATTTTTGGCTTTTGGTGATGTTTTGACTAAAAAGAAAGCTAAATACTTGTTGAAGGTAAATGAATTAAATTAAATAACAATGAATATCTGAAAAAATTAAATAATTTGTATTTTTTTAATTTTCACTTCACTTTTCAATGCATACGATACTAAAAAACAAAATCTATACTAACAATGCAAATGCTGATTTCTAACATTTTTAGGTGTAAACTAAATAAAAATTATTTTTATATTTTAAGATTATATGTGAATTATTATATTAGTCAAATTGATATTTTCTAATATGCAATTGAATAAAAAATATATATCTAGATCCTAAGCAATAATATTACTAAGTATCGAAGTATTCCTTTGTATATGCAAGCTAAAACTAGTTTTTGTTGTTTCTAGGTTAATGCACACTAAATTAAAATAATTTTTATCAAATAAAAATTAATATTTAAATTTTAGTTATTTGATTTAATAAATTTAAAACAACATTTTGAATTTATTTAAACAAATAAAATCAATATCTAGATACTGCCATTTACTCTCCTATGTTTGGCTAAAGTTTTCTACTTGCTAGTCTGCTTATTTATGCATGAACAAGAGCTTGTTTTAAATTAAAAATTTATTATTATTATTATTATTATTATTATTATTATTATTATTATTATTATTATTATTATTATTATTATTATTATTATTATTATTATTATTATTATTATTATTATTGAATCTAAAAGTGTTTTCGTTTTGTTTTCCAATATCAACCTAGGGTTTGAATACAAATCTATATGCTTTTAAAAGATTTATTTTATGGATACAAATAGTAAGGAATCTAACTAATATTTTTGGTGTAAAGATGGAAAGAGAGAAGATTTTTTTTTCCTATTTAGTTACCTTTTAAAAATAGAAATATAATGTAACTAAATATATAAAATTAATTTAATATAATCTACTAAACAAATAAAAGGAAATAAAACTATAAACCCCCAACCTGATCAAGACGTAGAATAGTTGGAAGCAAGAGATGTGTTTGTGATATGTTTCGTAGCATGCTAGACTATCTACTAAAAATAATGATTGTAGGAACTATCTAACCAAAGAGAATGATAAAGTAATAGTATCAAAGGAATAATATGAAATAAACATAACTACAAATAAAAATAATTGACTATGGTTGATTAGTGTACTAACTGCAAAGATCTAGTTGTAAATTCAATGTCTCTCCTTGCTTGAAATTGTGTAGTCTAATATGAAAATGATCAAATGTAAATCTCAAAATAATGGTAAGTAGGTTGTGGCTATATAAAGCTTCAAAAATTTAACCTCAAATACAAATTTTGGGATTTTAAATTCATCTAAATATGAAAAACTTATAGAGAAGGAATGAAAGTTGCAAGGGGGAGTTTAACTAATTTGAATTGGGAGTAGAACTTAGGAGAGACTTAAAAATGATTAATAATAAAATAAAGTGAGTTGGGCCAACATGGAGGTTACTCAAGGTGAAAATAATTAAAAAAACACTAAGAACATGAGAAACCCATGAAATCTTGAGTTTTATTTAGAGGCTAAATTTGGAACGTGGACCAAAAGTGATGAAACTACACTTGTTTGTAAGGGGTGATTATGTAACCATAAATCATAGTGATAGAATCATCGCATGTGATGATGAAAGTGCCACATGGGATGATAAAACCACCTTGATGGTGATAGTTCAATTGTGGTGGTTTGTGAAACCACCATGGTAGTTCTATCACCTTAGGGGTGATTTTGTAATGGACAGTGGTGGTTCTATCACCAAGAGGGGAGGCTTCATATCACATATAAGGTTTTTATAAAAAGCTAAAAGAGGCCACCAAAGTCAAACAAAATGGTATTTGATGGGGCAAGGAGAGAGTTAGGGATGGAAAAGGACTAGCGTGTTAGAGATAACCCACATTAAGCATAAATTAAGATATTATTGCATCATCATTACAAATCATATCGAGAATGTCACACCATCCAAATTTTAGGTACATATAGGAACACCATCTGAAATTTTTTAGAAAGTGCCCTCGTAATGTACTTTTGGGGCTACAATTTCCACTCCTCCCCACACTCAGAATATTAAACCAAGATAAGGTGAATAAGTATATCAAGCAACTATGACATCTAATATTTTTATGGATATATCACTAACATTAGTTTTCCCACCTATGGTAAATTTAACAACTCCTTCACAAGGGTTGACATAGGTCACTATTTCCCCTACCTTTATAGTGATTCTTCCAACTAATGCAACTCTTTTGAACTCATCTAATATGTCAAGGACTATAAATTTTGATTATCTAACTAACATTGTCCATTTCATTGATTTAATGTCTATTGTATATACTTTAATTGATCAATTCATGAAGATTTTAACTCCTGCTACCATTACAAAACCAACTCTTTTCTCACTTGAGATAGGCACTATAGTGACTATTCCACATTTTGAAGACTTTATGACACATATAGTTTTTACCACACAACCCATATATTCCCATATCCTCACCTAATTGTGTGTTTCCATTACTTAGGTCTTCTTAGCAAACTCAACAACTGTTTCAGTTAAAGAGTCTCCCAACCTCAACAAATATGTCCTTAAGACACCCTTGTAGATTAAGATCTTCAAAGAGAGGTTGTTCATTCCATCATTCCCTTCATTACCTAAAACTCCCTATTTTAGACCTCAATATCCTTCCACCTCATGTCAACTCCATAAATTCAATCATCTCTAATACAACCCTTCAAGTTGTACTTAGAATAACACTATAAATTTTTTTAAACTATTTACTTAACATTCATTCATTCAAACCATATTTCTACTAAATAACTTAGCTAAACATATAATTCACAAATAATAACAATTTCTAATTCCAATACTAAATGCAATATAATATATTACAACTATAAGGAAATTAAATACATTAGGACTTAGCCATGGCTAGTCCACTAATACATAAATTATTGTTTACATATAATAAATAAAATATAATTTCATTTCCATTAGGCATTTAGCCTTAATATAAGAAATAGATACCAAGCCCTCTAGATCCTGAGTCGAACCAACTCATGTATCTCTGCCAATATCAAGTGTGGTCTCCAAGTAAGTAGTACTATTGTTGGGAGGGAGAGCATCATCTGAGCAATTCTTCTCACCAACCATGAACCAATGATCCCCTACACTAATTCTATTAGGGAATGTCCCTACCTTCACAAATGAGTAGATATTAATGGTGTGGCAAACTAGAGAATAAACAAATACTCAAGTCTCTATGATTTATAAAATTAAAAATGTAGTGTATCATAAAAAATCCATTCTATTGTAAGATATCACACTGACATGAAAATCATACATACCAAAAGATAATGACTCACTATAAATTATTTAACTAAAATATTCATACTAATTACATCCTCCCAATAATCAAATTGCATTGTATGCTACACATAGGAGTATGCAAAGTATATATTTATTCCATCAACACATGAATGAATCTTAAATTATTATCTATCCTAAACTAGAAATAATGCCTATAATTTATACCACTTGGGTAAAATTTATATTAAATTACATTTTCCCAACTACTACAACAAGATCCATATGACTATTTTCCATGATATCCCATATTATCATAGTCTATTGTTCTATGACATAACTACTAGTTTTTACACAATAAACCATACAAAGAAGTCATAAATTTATGGAATCATAAGATTTTATTCAAGAAAGTATATATAACAAAACAAGTCATACAAACACATAAAAGTCTAAAGTATCATTCATTTATACTCTGAAGCTTGTATGTATGCATACATGATGTCCTACTAACTATTACAAAATGTATTGTTCACTTAATAACCAACTCATACATTTAATTAGTAAACGTAAGTGAGAGTCTAAACATATAATGACAGTACATACCATCTAGGAATAGACATTTAAATTGAATTATCTTATGATATTCCATATTATCATCGCTCATTGTGCATGAGAACCCTACTAAAACATGAACAAACAATCTTACACTATAATTATTAAACAAGCAAGTACAAGATCATACCACCTAGGTATACCCTAAATTATACTACACAATAATAATTAGATGAAAATATAATCTCTAGGCACACATCATGATGCATTATTTTATTTATACAAATATCTAATCTCTTGCACATAAAATACTCTCACATAATATACTACACACATGTTCTCATCTTTACATGATGCTACAAAAATTTTCCTTGTCAACATGTTTTCATAACACTATTGTGTTACAAATATACTATTTGTCTCTACTAGCAATCTAATAAAAGCTATAATATAGATTTAGATCATATAATTATATCACCAAGCATATAGTATTGATAAAAAACAATTATAATAACATTACCATAGAAATTTCTAACTTTGCTATAGTTTACCCAAATCATAGTGATATTCTTAAAATTACAAAACTCTAAACATGATCATCGTATGAAAATGGCTTACAAAGATAAGTTGTCACATCTCAAATCACTGATTGACTAAAGCTCACCAATTAATCTAACATAGATTAGAGGATCTAAATAAGGTTGAGAGTAGATCATCTCATATAATCTTATTTCTATGTCATATGATCATAATCTTTATTAACAACCATGTCAAAATTGCATGAGTGAGATCCTATGTAATGACATTTGATCATAAGGATGTAATTATACTAATTTTCAAGATATCTCCCTCATAACCAAACTAATTTGGAAAGTTATTAAGTTATGTTTCTATTAATCTAGTTCATATATATTCATGTTGAATTATATATGAAACCCACATCTATTGTTTTATCTTGTGTTAAAGAAGAAACATAGTTTCCTTTATACATTTACTATTTATTACCTAACTAAGTACACAAGAATTTTGACATTGATTTCTAATCAAGGTATGAGTTAATAACAAATAACTTAATATTTTACTCATTTTACTATCCTCAAAAGGATCCTATGATAATCATGATAATTATGCTCATTCATTTAATTTGCAATCTGGGCTAATCATAATATAGAAATCCAAGGAAAAAATAAAGTTCTGTTGAACATTTGATCTTGCATTGAATAAGAAACATAGTTTCATTTTCTAAAGAATTGACTTTGTAAATCATTTTTTTGGACTATGGTGTAGTCTATATATAGGTTAAGAGTATTGCTCATTCAATATATTTTTATATATTGTTATATTATATACAAAGGCATTATCAACGATATTTATCAAAATTATATAAATAAAAGAGATGCCATTAATATATATATTTATATAATAATATTATATACCAAGGACTTATAAGGTAAAACATAGTCAAATTATTGGTAATTCATTATGTTATATAAATTTTAGCCAATAATAAATATAAAGTGTTGCCTTATATTATAATAAGGGATAAGTCAATGCCAAGTCATATCTAGTTATGGTGCTCATATAAATATATAATAATATAAAACACATCCAGAATATGTAAATCACTATCCTAAAAATACGCATTAATGACACTAGCAATTTCAATAAATTATGATGCTACCAAAAGAGAATGAAATATAGACCTATTTTAGTGGAACGTAGACCTATCTAAGTGGAATGCATGTCTAATAAGAGTAATACATAGGCCTTTAAAGAAGTAATACATAGTAATTAGTAATACATAGTCACAAAATAGGTAAAATATAGTCACTAGAGTTTAAGATGCTGATCCAAAATAATATTTTTCATACATTGAAGTTTTGACACTGGTCAAAAGGGTATTAGTTGTCTACTAAAAGCTAGATGCAGTCTTATAGTTTAGTTATTTCCCATATAATTTTAAATTTAGATAATAAAATATAAATCACTACCTTAATATTTACTAAAACATAGCCTAACACTAAATACATAGTCCTATATAGTGAGACATAGACCTTTACAATGTAACATAGTCATTATAAAGTGAGATGCAATCCAATAAATAAAATCCATTCACATTATGAATGAAATGCATGGATTTATATGTGGAACATAGTCAATAATTTATAATGCTACTCATAATAATATAGGATGATGTCTAATAATTATAAAATCTAATGTTAAATAAGATGTAGGTCAATATCATTTTAGACGTTGCTAAAAATATATAATTGATATGTGAATAAAATGTAGTCCTTTAAATAAAAATCAACCAAATATAATTAATATGCACATATTCACACCATTTTCACATAGGAAAACAATTTATAAAACTAACCTTTTTGATAATTATTGAATGAGGAATATGCCTTTCTCTTATTTTCCACAATCTCTCTCTATGTTTTCCTCATCTTCTCCTATATCCTCCTCATATTTTTTATATCTCCTTTCCATAAATTTATAAAACTATCCACTTATTCCTCTCCTTAACCCTTCTCTTTACATGATAGTATTCTCTAAGTTCCCTATCCATGCATGGTCTTCTTTTCATTTTACTAGTTCTAGATATCTCACCTCCAAGGTCATACCATTTCTTAATTCCACTTTCATAATTAATATTTAAAAATTTTAATTTGTTTATTTAAAAATCAATATGCCACTTTTCTCCAGTTATATAATAACATAAGACTAAGTTGACCAATTAAATAAAGATATTTAATTAAACTTTCAATGCAATCTCACACATGTTTTAAAAAGACTAAATTTAGATCAACTTACTCTAAGTTATCATTTTAGGATATTTAAAACTCTTGGAAAGTAATTAAATTAAAGTTAATTATTTATTTATCTAATAGGTAAATAAGATTATAATTATTTCCAATAATACAATAATTGTATAATTGATTATTATTCAATAATATCAATTTAAATATCTATTTTCTTGATTTATTCATGAAAATCTAGACAATTATAAGTAAATAAGTCTTATGTAGTCTTATACATGTCAATAATTAAATCTACATACAAATATATTCACAACACGATTTCCATAACATGTACTAACATTTAAAACATGTTACTCATATAGAATTTTAAATCTATTATGTGTGTGTAGGGTCTATAGCACTCCCTTTGTCATCCCTCAATCATCCCATCTAGATCATCTTCTCTGATGATGCTCTTCTTCATCAAGATCTAAGAGGAGGATCTATCTAGCTTCTACCTTGAAATAAGTAGGTAGTTAGTCTGAGTCATCACACACACACCCACACACACACACATCTAACTAACCAAAATATATCTACCATCTACATAAATAAGAATGTATAATTGTCACATCATGTAACTAGTCAGCATATCATTGTCCTATAACAATATATGCCATAAAGCTCAAGTCAAAGCAATAATAATCAATTAATAACTTTATTAATCCATGGATTTAAAGGTTATAAATCATATGTTGAAATTGGTATGTAACATCTTCCCCCCTAAAACTAGTCATCATCTCGATCACACTTATTTAAATAATAATTTTGAATATCAAAAAAAAATTAACAAAATTAAAAAACATAGTATCAATTATTAAATCATGCAAAAAAATACAAAATTTTATGTGAATAACTCATCCTAGTTCTCCTAATTAGCACTATTCTTAAATTATTGGTCCCATAAGACCCTACTTTGTGACATTTCTTTTATGCAAATAAGTTCTGTGAATGTCACTTACATTGATTGGTTCTATCATGACCACCCCAGGGTTTAGAACCATAAGATGAGCCTATAATATTTTGATAAAATTTTCACTAAATTTTCCAAAAGCACATGAGATCATCACAAAATATAAAACAAATGACTAGGAAGATTTCCACAAAACCTTCCAACCCCTATGCACATCTCTCTAATCTAGATAGGGTATTTCTCATTCTAGAGAAAAGTGTTCAAGGAACCTAACAAGAATAATGTGTATAATTTAATACTATCACTACTATGCATAGCTTTGGATAAGTATAAAAAGTTAATATTATCACTACCTATTATATCTCTTGATAGATATGATGATGAATATGAACTAGAAATATTACACTTCTAATGTATATAAAATCATAGAATACCCATCCATAGTAAATATGTGTATGGCCATCGGAATGAATTTGATAAGTCCATTTTTCAAATCTTAAATTTGATAAGTTCATATATTATATTTAAATTAAGTAAATACTAATTCAATATGAGGCTAAGTAAGATACTATCTTATCACTTAGAACTTACGTTCTTAATTCACCACTCCTCCCTTAGGTCTCCATGACTTAATGATCTCCAATATGTGCACAAGGTTCAATGAGACATGAATTTGTACTAATAGATTATATAAATCAATATTGTATGCTAAATAATTCTAGATGTATTAATATACATATAAGAAAAATAAAATAATCATTCTAAAATTATATTAAGTTACTACTGATCAAACATAACTAGTATCATATTCTATAACTTAACCTATAGTGTTATATTCATAGTTAAGAGGAAAGAATATCAAAATTAGAATAGCATACAAAGGCTAAGGATTATACCATCATCAAAACCTTATATAAGAACAAGCAAGATAATGTCTCCCTATTTGCTTGACTATCACATGATAAGTTAAAAGTTTATCTCAACCCTTTTAGACTACCAAGATGTTATGCACATATTATACCTTACTTACTCCTAAACAAAGGTACATAAATAACTTTTCAAAAAAAAAAAATTTTAAAAGATAATAATATTAGTCTAAACAAAGGTATATAATAACATAATAATTGTAATCACTAGAATTTATATGAATTCAAGGTTTTTAATTCCTTGAGGTTAAGTTAACAAGTTAGATAAAATAGTGACTCTAAAAAGTCACAAAGTGGAAAGTAGAGAACTTACATCTCATAAACAAAACTCTTACATGCCCTCATAAGGTAAAAAGAATCATCACAACCCAAGTTTCCAAATCACTATTCACTTACCAAACTTTATAGTGTAGTATTATAACCTACCTCCACAATCAGAAGGAAAATACTAACCTCAAAGATGCATCAATTTATTTAATCCTACAACTTCTCTCAATAATAAGTAGAAAACACTATCCCATGAAATCAAGAGAGTAATATCAAACAACATTTCAGAAATAATACACAAAAATAAAGCATAAATACCTAAGTGGGAAGCACTCCATGCTTTTTAAACACTCAAAATACACAACCATAAATGGTGAAGGTGATTCAATTAACAAGAAATAAATAATCACACTCAAGGTGTTCAATCTAAAAGATCATGATATGGTAAGAAACTTTTGTTCACAACTCAAGGACTAAGCTATGCACTCTCCTACCCATACACCTTATAAAATCATCACCAACAAGACACTTGATAAACCAGCCCTTTATTAAATCTTAAGGGGGTATGAATATTCTTAGGGTACATACTCAATTTACCCCACACACAATTTTATTTCTCCTTTCTATTAAACAAAGAGGTACAAAAATTCTAATAGACTCATTAAGTCCTAGAGTTCGAGCCATAACTCTGATACCACATGACATAACCCCTTAAGTTGTATTAAAAATAATGTAGTAATATTTTTAAAACTATTTACTTTAAAATTTATTCATTCAAACCACATTTATACTAAATAACTTAGCTAAATATATAATCAACTTAGAACAATAACTATTTTCAATTCCAATACTAAATGTAATATAATATATTATAATTGTAAGGAAAGTAAATACATTAGGACTCAACCATAGCTGGTCCACTAATACAATAATTTTTGTCTATGTATAACAAATAAAATATAATTACATTTATATTAGGTATTATCTTTTATATAAAAAATATAGATCAAGCCCTCCAGAACGTGAGTGAACCAACTCATGTATCTCTGACAATCTCAAGTGTGGTCTCCAAGTAAGTAGTATTGTTGTGGGGAGGGAGAGCATCATCTCAGCACTTTTCTCACCAATAATAGACCAACTATTCCTTTCACTAATCCAATAAGGTAATGGCCTTCCCTTCATAAATGAGTAGATAATGATGGTGTGAGAAACTAGAGAACAAGAAAGTACTTAAATGTGTATGATATCTAAAACTAAACATGTAGTGTATCATAGAAAACTCATTCTATTTTAAGATATCGTACTGACATGTAAATCATACATACCAAAATATAATGTCTCACTATACATTATTTTACTATAATATTCATACTAATTACATCCTTCTGGAAATTATATCACATTATATACTAAACATAGGAGTATGCAAAGTATACATTTATTCCATCAACACATGAATGAATCTTACGTTAAATCTATATCAAATCAAAAATAATGCCTATAATTTATGCCACCTAGATAAAATTCACATTAAACTTTAGTTTCCCAAGTAATACAATAAGATCCATATGACTAATCCCCATGATATCCCATATTATTATGGTCTAATGTTTTAAGACATAACTACTATTTTTTCCACAATAAATTATACAAAGTAGTCATAAATTTATGGAATCATAAGATATTATTCAATCAAGTATATATAACAAAGCAAGTTATACAAACACATAAAAGTCTAAACTATCATTAATTTACACTCTCAAGGTTGTATGCATGCATACATGATATTTTACTAACTATTACAAAACATATACTTTGATTAATAATCAACTCATACATTTAATCAGTCAATGTAGGTGAAAGTATATACATATAATTACAATATGTATCATCTAAGCATATATATTTAAATTAAATAATGTTATGATATCCCATATTATCATAGCTCATTATGCATGATCACCCTACTTAAAAATGAACAAATAATCTTATAATATAATTATCAAACAAGCAAGTACAAGATTATACCACCCAGATATTACTTGTCATCACTTTTTATTTTTTCCTATATCCCTAGGATAATTACATTTATCCTAAATTATACTTGTGTGGGGTATTTGGAGTTATCTTGACCACCCCTTTATTTTTATTCAATTCCTTACCTTCCATCCAAGTTACCATTTTGTCCTATTAGTTGTCCTCTAAAGCTTAGGGGGGACAATATATAAAATCAAAACCTTGATTTAACACACGCACAAATCATTCTATAATTTCTTATTTTATGGTGTTTTTATGATTTTGTAAAATAATGATTATATTTTATTGTTATTGGGGCATTATTTGAGCAACTAGATTCTTTATATTGATTTTATTTTAGTTTGTGTTTGTTTGCTTCTTTATATGTTTGTCTATTTATATTTTTTGTTTTCACCTTGATTCAGTCCACTATGTTAGTGAGGCCATCATCATGGTGCTTCTTGTCATGCATTTTTAATTGAGTTCATCCATTAGAATATTTCATCATTATCATCATGGTTTTTATCATTCGTGCATTATTTTGGTTATCTATTAAATTATGGGTCAATCCTTATACACATTATGGCTTGGTCTTCATGGTGTTTTATATCATGGTGCATACCATTTTGTGTTATATAAAAAATCAATAGGTTTGAAATATAATTAGAAATGTTGCAATAAGAGCTCTCATTGTCTATTATCTCTTAACCAATTAATCAATTGCCTAATCATCATTTCTTAGAATAAAGGTGTACCCTACTTGGAAAAACCATTTGAGACCTATCAAAAATCAAAATTTACCCTACTAAGGAAGATTCTTGCATCAATGATCAAATCTACCCTATTATGGCATATTATTTTGATAAACCAAAACCACCCTTTTTGGGACCACATCCATCATCTAGTATTTCTTATAAGAATTACTGCTTCTTCTTCTCTTTTTCAAGGGCTCATTTGTTTCAAATTCTCTCCAACTATTCGATCAAGGGGGCATATAGGGCTAATCAAGTACCTTTTAGAGGCATTAATCTGAGTTTACCAACTCATAAAATTTCAAAAAGGAGAAGAGTGAAGACATAATTATTCAAGCATTATCAAATTTATTCATAAACAACTTTTTTTCTTTAAAAAGACATTATTATCCTAGTGTCTTGCAATGCCTTCTCAAATAGGGTTAAAACATTGATAATTCATTTTAAACGCTTCCATGTCTAAACTCATTTAAAATGAATTTTTTTAATTACATAAAAATTTAATCAAAAATCACCATTGGATATAATTTACCAAAATAACTACAATTTTGAATGCTAAATCATGATGATACATCCCTGATTGGGGAAATGGATTGTACTTCACCATTAATCTTGTTTAGTCCATCCTCAAATTAAACCATCCCTTTGAAAACATCTTCACAAATTAATAAATTGAATAGTTTATTGACAAATAGAAATATTTAAAAAGATACCTTTATTATAATTGTTGATTAATCCCACTTAATCAAGCCTAATTATTCCTCTAATATGAAAATCCATGTATTTCAATTATCTTATTTTTCTAAATTCAAAATTGGAATATTTTCACACCAAAAATGACATCATTAGGAAAAGTTTTCAAGAAACTAATTGTTATGGCATTTCTTACACTTCACTTACACACTTAAGACAAGTTCTTACACACCCTTCCTCTGACACCCCTCTTACACACTCAAGAGGACCAATGACTATACATTTCTTTAAAAGTTCCTTCCATACTCCAAAAATGTCTTAAATGGACTCTCTTACACACTCCATGTGTGTAATCATGGATTTGAGGATTGATCCTCAACCCCCCATCTTAATATGAGATGAATAATCCATAATACTTTAATATATCTTTAAATGCAAGCCTCACACCTTTCATTTCATCAAGCTTCTTAATGTAGACTTACTCTGCTAGATTATTACAAGAAGATTCATCAACTATCTAATGCATATCCAAAGTCCAATCATGTGTATATAAGGATAAATTATAATCATGCAAGGATTAAATCACTAATAAAAACATCTACATCTACAAGCTAAGCTTAGCCTCTTTAGACTAGTCTTCAAATGAATCCTCAAAGGAGGTAAAAAGTATGGTCATTAATCTTCCAATTTACATTTATTTTTTTTGGTCCATATCTCAACCAATGTATTAGGCTTGAGAATTTATGTTTTTAATTTTTTTTGGATTTATTCACTAATAAATGACTAATCTCTCTTTGATTCCTAATCTACACACCATATCTCCTTCAATATTGCTCAAAATATGTAGTGTCTTAAAATAATATTTCTCATGATGCAAGATTTATATAAAATCATAACATATGGTAGGAAGAAAAAAGTTTTTTTATTTTTTCCTTTCTAATTCTATGTTAAAAATAATTCATTAAAAATAAAATTTTCATGGTCAACTATTCATGATCATATCTCTGTTGATATTGCTCAGAATCATTGGTATGGCCAATATTTAGAAATTTATTGAAAAGTTATTTATAGCCACATTAAAAATAAACTCAATTACACACATGTTATGAGAAAGACCCCTTGAAATATATACTATTTCTTCTTGATCACATAATTTACAAAATTTATCTACCCCCAAAAAAATCCAACTTTTCCTAAATCGTAATTGTGATACCACTTGCTAATATATGCACATATAATAACAAAACTATGTTAAATAATAATAATATTTGCATAATATAATATATTTCACACAATAAAAGAGATGTTTATGGGCAAAGATGCCCTAACACTTAATATACTCAAAAATAGAAAAATTACCCTTATAATAAGGCAACACCATATAATATTCTTCTCACAATGATATCCATCTAATTTTTGTTTACTTCCCATTTATAATAATGGAGGGGTAAGCCTATAATCATGTCAAAGTTGAATCATTGCCTAATATATACCTAATTATAAAATTTACCTATTTTACCAAATTAACCAACTATAAAAACCCAAATTTGGTATAATCCCTTTTACCATAGCATATTTTATCTATTTTTACACACTTGATCCATTTGTTTATATTTGACTAATTTTATGGCACTTTCTACCCCACAATACTTTATATTTCTATCTTTTTGCCTTATAGTATTCATCCATTTCTGATTTTGAGCCTTATATAACTATCTTCTGAGATACATACACCCATTGTGACATCTACCTCTCATGGGATGGATTCAGTGACCATAGGCATACCATTGAATTTTCCCTATGTATATTTTATGGGCCTTTGATTACATCTCTTAATTTTTATGATTCCATCTACCTTACCTTGATTTACTACACCTTTTATTTAAAATCTCACTACTTTATATGGATGATCATTATGTGTGCCATGTCCCAAGGATTGTCATATATACAAAAAACTCATGGTCATTGACTTAGTAAGAATTAGATGATGTGTCTTCTAAAAGTTAGAGTCTTTTATTAATCAAAATCCTTTGATTCACTTGATAAACATTGAGTTATCCTTGATCATTATTTACTTCAATCTATATTGGCATCATCTAGTTTTTCCTAAAAAGGGTTTAGTAAAATGTTAATTTGGTTACATCATCACTTATAGGGAAGAGGATGTTGAAACCATTACTCAATATTCCATTTACACTGCACAATAACTATGTGGAGATTGATTCTAGCATGTGAGATATATACTTGACAATAGTTGAGGTTTTTTTATGTAGCTAATTTTATCCCTCTTCTTTTGCATGTGTGTTGTGTTGAATTGGGTCAAAGAGAGGAAGAAGACATTATTTTAAACATTTTTCCTACCAATTCAGAGAAATGAAAATATAGGATTGTATGGAATCATGAAATGAACTTACATAGAAAAATCCAAAGACAATAAATGTGTGCAGTACACATTCAATAAAAAAATAATAGATTCATTTATCATATGAGCACAACATTGAATCTACCATAGGCATGTTCATTGGTCATATAATAGATAATGATTTTTTTCCTGCATAATGAGTAGCCCATATTTTAGATAGAGATCATTCAATCCTTCTAGACCATTATTACACTTCCAAAGTTACAGAATTTTGTTAAGGTGTGACTGTTCCATTTTTTTACTTTTTATATTTTACATTGATTGTAAAATCAATTTTTAATATTCTTATTTACTATTTTTGGCCACTATAGTATATTTGATTTATGATTTTAGACCATTATCTCCTAGATCTACCTTGTGGATTAGTTTTATTTGTTTATGCATAACTTGGCTTATCCTAAACCACAAATAAGTAAAACATTTTGGTGAATCCTTACATTATTTGAATATATATATATAGGATTCCCATTAGGGTTTTGAGAATGATTTTTTATTTTTTATCTATCATTTCATATATGAATCTTACTTTAACATATTTTGATTAGACCCTATCTTGATACTCACACATTTTTTTCCAAATTACATCCATTTTTTTTCAAAATGTGGTGCATGTACCTTTTTTCCTTACTATGTATATATTTTGAGGTTTCCTAGGGTTCAATCCTCTTCATTTTCATATCTGATTTTTAGATTTTGTGTTTTTTCTTTGTTGGCTTATTACATTAATCATGTCAAATTATAGTGTTATTCATCCTATCTTTGATGTTGGTGCTAATGCCATATTTTCTATAATATAGTACCTTATGTTTCTCATTATGATGATGATAATGATCAATATATTTTTATGATACTTATTTTATTGATGATGTAATCAATGCAAAATTGATACCATTGCTAGTTTTAAATATACAATCAATAAGCATACTAAATTTTTAGAATCTTTATTATACAAGTTAGAATTCTAGCAAAAAATAATTAGGAATAAGTATGCTTTTCCTAGGCATAACCCTATACATCCATTGAATGATAATATTTTTCCTCTTGGAGGCTCTACTTATGTATTAAGTCATGAGGATAGTGATTATCATGTTATCGTTAATATTTTTATGCCTCCACCTAGTGTTACACTCCCTCCTTAGTTTAATCATTCTATCCATTTACAACATAAGGATTCTATAATTTCTCATACTACCAACCAAATGACCAATGTGCTTCCATAATCACATTCTCATATTACATCCCTTAGTCTTGGACATAGACAAAATACCAATCATTCCTCCATTTCAACTAATTTTAATCATATTAAGGCATCAATTCCTAAATATAGACATACCAATGTTAATCCTAAACCTAATGGTACATCCAATTATCCTATAATACAAAAATAAATTAATTGCATGTGACTAAAAATTTAGAATCTATATAAAAAAACATCTAAAAAACTTAGCTACATATTTTCATTTTATGAAATATTACACAACCATCTGGTTATAGAAGTTATTTTCACCCCCTTCATCATTCAATTTTGTGTCTAGGTTTTATTATGGGAACCCATCACATCATACTAGAGCCTAATTTGCATCTCAATTTAGTATTCATCACAATGACTAACTTATGACCAAGTTATTTCATAGAAGTCTAATAAGATATGACTTAGATTGGTTTAACACCCTGCATGTGGGTTTTGTGTAGAGATTCAATGATTTGGTTGATATGTTCTTATCACACTTTTCTATAAACAATAGTCAAAAGGTCAAATTATCTTAGATTACTCAATTCAAACAAGGACTTGATGAACATATAGTTTACTATGTGCTTAAATATAAAAACAATGTTTACAAAAATGTCATGCCACATTTTTTATAGTGAAATTCAAATTATCTTATGAAATAGTTTTATTTCTCCAATTAAAGACAAATTCATTTTTAACATGCATTAATATTTTGATGATATTTGTCATGCAACATTTAAATTTAATTTATAAATGCCAATATGTTAGAGTAAACATATTTTGCTTATGCATCCACTATCTCCAAATATCAAACAAAGACAATGTCCAAACCTAAGAGTAATGATGTTTCTAATTTTAAAAACAAAAATGAGGCCAAAATTATCAAAGCAAAGTTTTTTAAACCAATGATAGAATTATGTTTCTACTTATAGGAACACTCGCTAGTTTAAGACATCCCCATACCCACCTCATATAGTGCTTAATATATTTCTAAAATGTCATGATATTTTTTTACCTAATCCATATCAATTAAATACTAATTGAGAATTTCCTAAAGGGTATAACACCAATTTACTTTGTGACTATCATAGAGCATCTAGACATTCAATAAATCGATACTTCAAATTGAGACATAAGATCCAATATCCCATTGATAAAAACATTATCTAGATTGAAGGCCATAATTATTCATTGAATGAATTTGTTGCAATACCTAATCAATGATTGAAAATATTTCCAAATCATAACACTAAAAAGCAAGACAATGTGCACATGACAACATATATACAACATTCAACTATTTCACATGAGTATGAAATTGATAACATTTTTGGAATGGTTTCGAGTTCTCCATAACAATAACCTTATATCACATTTTATGACCATGAGATACCAAATGATGAATAAAACAATGGTCCTTTATACATTCACACATTTTTTCCCAATCACCAGATATGTATGTTGTACCCTAAAAATGTCACTCATTTTTGGACAACATATAAGCTATTTTGGTCTTATAAGACAAAATTATCTCTTCCCATTTCAAAAAATTATTCTAAACCTCAAAATTGGGAATTATTCAAGCTTTTTCAGTCAAAAGACTAACAGGTTCAACTGGTTCAAAGGCTTCTACAAGCGCGTTCAATAAAAAGAACTAGTTTCTAACACTTAGTCATTTTTAGGATTGGTTCAACACCTTGGTTCAACCAAAAGAATCTATCAACAATATTCTATGAACCATTTAACCATTTTTAGTTTAAAGGTTCAATGGGTTCAAAGGTTTAATGACATCAGCAAGTTTTAAGAAATATTTTGTCAATCAGCGCTTTTGTCAAGGTTCAATGTTCAATCGCTTTAGGCTCAACAACTTCAAAACACTTATCACAGAGAATAAAGAATGAACCATTGAACCATTGAAACACTTAGGTTCAAAGATTCAATGAGTTAAAAAGTTCAATAGGTTCAACGGTAGTTGGTTCAACATGGTTTATTTCAAAGAGCTTGGTTACAAGCAGTCAATTGAAACAAATAGAAGTGAAAGAATGAACCATTGAACCTGTTGTCCCTAAAAAATGACTCCTCATTTTTTAGATAACATATGACTATTTTGGTCCTGTATGGCCAAAATTATCCCTCCCCTTTCCAAAAATTTGTTCTGAAACATTCAATTTCATCATTTTCTCAACTTTTTGGTAAAAGAATTATCAGGTTCAACCGGTTCAAAGGGTCTATCGACAAGCATCAAAACAAGGATTGAACCATTAAACCTTAAACATTTTTGGTTTAATGGGTTCAAGGGTTCAACACCATCAACAAGAGCTAAGTGCTTTAGTAGAGGTTCAAAGTTCAACCATTTCTAAGGTTTTATGGCCCCAGACACTTAATGAGTCTCAAAAGCTTAAACCATTGAACTGCTAAACCTTGAACCATTTTGGTTCATCAGTTCAATGGGTTCAATATTCAATTGGTTCAATGCACAGGTTCAAAGGTTTCCTTAGTTAAGAAAAGAGATGTGTGCAAAAGAAATAGTTAGGTGGATGTTATCAAGTGTCATCGGTCGAGCCCCTTTATGCTTTGTTTCAGAGAAGTGGTAGAAGGTGCCATGTGTCCCTTTTGAAAACTCATTGGAAGCTACCACATGTCTACATCCACGTGATTGCTAAAAATATTTAGACCATGCCACATGTTAGTGTTATAACTCAGTGGAACATGACACATGTTGGCATTCACTTCTCAAAGTTCCTTATAAGCTATAGGGTTCCTTTCAACAAAGCTTCCTCTAGAGTTCCATGGAGGGTGATAAGTAGCAACTGTGAAAGGATTCACTATGTTTTTCTAAGAGTAGCAAACCGTGCCATGTGCCCCTAGCCTGAGAAGGTGGATGCTGCCAAGTGTCAATAGTGAAAAATGCCACATGTCCTCACCTATTCCTATAGAAGATGCCATGTGGCACTTGTTCAAAGAGTGGAAGGAGCCACGTATCAAAGGAAAGAGGCACTCACAATACAAGGGCACACATAGAGCCAAGGAAAGGTTTCCTTCTAATGAATTGTCTAAAGGAAATTTTGTCCAAAGGAAATAAAGGACCAATAGCCCGTCAGAGAAATCAAAGACTCGAAGGCCACTCGAAAGATCTCGAAGGGCAGACACCTTTGTGGAGGGACACTGGACATTCAGAAGCAGACCTTTTTCAAGACCTCAAAGGGCAAGTTACCTTTAGGAAAGGTTTGAGCCTCAAAGTACAGTGGATGCTACCAAGTGTCACATGTTGAGACATAGTTTCAAATGAAGCTTCATGGAGCAAAACCCATCGTGTGTCCTGACCCAGTGCAGCGGAAGCTGCCACATGTCTGCATCTGTGCCCCCCTCAGTCTCTAACAGTTTCAAAGCTTATTCCAATAAGATTATTTAAAAATTGTAGATGCCACCATGTGTCCTCACCTACATCACAGTAGGATGACAATCCTATAGATGTCAAATTTAAAGTGACTAGCTAGCCGTTAACCTTTAATAGAGAAAAGACCCATAAATGCCAAATTGGCTACATTTAAGTGTCTATTGATTTTTGCAGACTCAAAAGATGAACCCAAATGCATTTAAAAAAGGCCTAAGTCTAGGGTCAAGAGAAGGAAGAGACAGAGAGGGAAACTCAATAGGAGTTACTACCAGTAGGTGAAGCAGTTCATTGGGTAGATATTTGGGGTCTACTAACATTGAAAGTGCCATCTGTTTGTCCCCTTGGAGGTAAAGGTAGAGTAGATAGTTATGCGGTTAAGCAAGTAAATTAATGAGTGATTCAAGCTAAGGAGGAGGCATTAGATATGAATTGAAATGTCATAGTTAGGTAGCTACCCTGCTCTAGCATGGCCCTTCCTAACAAGACCAAGAATGCATTTAAGGCATTGAATGCACCAAATGGTCACTTCATTGGGAGAAAGTGCCAAGCCTCCCTCAAGCCTCTATATAATGTAATCTCTTGTATCATTTGAAGGGATATCTTCCGCTTACTAGAAGTGAAACTCTACCTAAATTGAAAGGCATTACTGAGACTTTGAGCTCAGATTGTAGTTGATATTTATTTGATTGAATGAGAAAGCAAGTTACTTGTAGACTTTGTGCTATTATAGCTTGTGATACTTTAGGAGATTGTTTATATGTCTATCTTCTAAAAGCATTCTTGATTATTTGATTTAACAAGTAGAACTAGTGGAGGTGATAAGGAAGGTGTCCTGAAGCCAACTACTTTCAAACTTTGCACTGCCATAGTTGTCTTCAGTGTGTGTTTTTATTTTCTATTTATATGTAAAGGACCTTGGGATGACTTTGTGCCCCAATTGTTCTTCGTATCTCACTCTTGGGCAGTTGAGGTGGAAACTTTGTGTTCTGTTTTAGGCTATTGGTTACTATGCACCTTTGGTTACCAGTTACTTACCAGAAAGATTCTTATTGTTTGTGAGAACAAGCACTTCTAAAAGAAGAGAAGTGCCTTCTATCATTTCATCAAGATTTCTATTATTCAAGAAGGGATATGGCTCTTGGTTGAATGTTACTTTTAAAAGAAGAGAAGTATCTTCACCAACCACCCAAGATTTCTCCTCTATTTATTAGCATCATCTCTGAAAAAAGAGAGACGGATGATTTATCCCACCCCTGTCTTACTTTCTACTTATATATATATATATATATATATATAGCCTCCGTATATTTAATAAGGAACCTCCCCTTGATGAAAGGAGAGATTTGTCCCCTATGGATGTGGCAAATATGCAACATTGGATGACCAATCTCCTTATGTTGTGGTGATAGGAACTATTTTGGTCACTAGTTAGCTGGCTGACAAAATATTCACCCAACAGTTTTTGGTGACTCCGTTGGGGAAGGACAAGTAGTTTGAAGCCTCAAGCTTCAAACTGAAGTGTGACTAGTCCTTTTTCATTTTTGATTCACAATCTGACAACCACACACTATACTAGAAGCTAGAGAGCTCAAGGTGTTGTTGATCCCATCTTTAAGTTGGCATAACAAAGAGATTTTGACTTGCTTTCTCCCTAACATCTAGTTCAGTGATCTAAGATTGTCCCTCCTACCCATACCAAGACACCAACACAAAGTAGAGCTATTTTTCCTGTGGTTAATAGAGCCTTGCCTATCCAAATTCTACCAAAATTTGTTATCCCTACTTCCAATAATCCAATCATGGTGGCTCAAGGCCCCTGGGGTAACTCTTTTGGCCCACTTAATTTAACTCCACCCTTGCATGAACTTCCATGAAGCCCGAGAAAGAATTTCCCAAAATTATTTGGGGATGGAAAAGTTCATCTTGATGAACATTTTTCTGCCTTCAGCATAGCCTGTGGCATCACAAGCATAGAATTTGAGGACATGGCAATTAGGATTTTCATGGAAACACTACAAGGTGCTACTACAGACTAGTTTTACCACCTGCAAACCCAATCAGTAACTAATTGGGACACACTCAAAGCCAAATTTGAGGCTAGATTCAAGCTTGCAAAGGATGCACATGCCTTGTTGGCCCAGGTCATGCAAATGAAGAAGGATCCCCAAGAGCCTATGAGGGATTTCAAAGCAAAGTTTGATAAGCTAAGGAACTAAATTCTTGTTATTACTTAACTGACCCCTGAAAACCTCAAATGCTTCTTCATTAACTCACAACTGCCTAAAGTGAGTTTTCTACTAAGAAGAGCTGGTCACATAGATCTCAAAGCTACTCAAGATTTGGCTATCGAAGTTAAAGATGACCTTATCTTAGTAAGAAAGATAAGGAGGGACCCAAATATAGGTAAATCTTCTTCTTCTTTGGAATATTCCCCTTTTGCCACCACTAATACTATGATGCAGAAGCTAGCAAATGAAGTGCTAGCTCATAGGAAGCAAATGGTACAAAGAATGTCATCTACTCCTACATATAGAGATATACCTAGGAGGACATTTCAGAATCAAGCATACCAAGGCAATGCTGCCAGGAATTAAGGACATCAAAATTGCCTTCCTCCTCCATAAAGGAATCTCACCCTCAAAGCACCTCCAACTGACTCAACAGTTGGATATCTTAAAGCTGAGTCAGACTTCTCATCTCAACTAGAGTTGAATCTTGAAGATGATGCTAATCTCTTCATTGAGGAAGAAGAAGAATTAGCTGGTGACTCCCATATTGGTTTCCTAAACTATCAGGATGAACCCAAGAGTAAATGCAATACAACTGAGGGGTCATATGTTGTATTCACTTGGTCTAAGAATCAATTAACTCAACAAGATGATAAAGATAAAGTAGAGGAGCAACCTCAACCAGAAATTTCAATTGCTAAGTGGGGATCCACTCTCTCTTTCTAGCCAAAGGGCCTGGTGATTGCAAGAAAGGTAAGTACCCCAAATGCCCCTACACCTTTTACTTCAAACTCATAGTCCAATTCTTCCCCCCCTAAAACTCAAAAAGATGAGCTCTCATCCTCTGTACCTAGTTCATTTCTAGTATTTGACATAATTGATCATATTAAGAAAACCAAGATTCAAATGTCTGAATTTGAATTCCTACAGTCCCATCTTGAACAATTAGATAAATTGGTTTAGTGTGTTAAAAACCAAAATGTCCCTATTGAACAAGCAGTTCCCAAAGTGACTCATGATCCCCCCAAGGATGCATCCACCAAGAACAATTTTGTAATTTTCCCTCTTGCCACTCCTAGTAGGACTGAACCTTTTTATGTCTCATTGCTAATTAATGGATGGTAGCTGAATAATTGCATTATTGACTCTGGAGCTTCAGACAATGTCATACCTACTAAAGTAGTTGAATCCCTTAATCTCACACTGACCAAGACATTTGTTAGGTGCTTTTCCATGGAGAACAAACAAGTGCCACTACTGGGGTAAATAAAAGATGCCTAATTTGCATTTATTGCCTTTCTAGACAAAAGAATCAAGATGATTATCTTGGTAGCAGATGTCCCAGCATCATATGGTATCCTTCTTGGGTAGAATTTTTGCAAGGATGTTGGTGGTGAATTGAGCATGGATTTATCAGAGGCAAGGATTCTAGTCAAAGGTGTCATGAAGAGGCTACTCCCTGAAAAGGAAGCAAAATACGTAGTTACTCAGACCTCAGCACCTAAAGCTCAAATCCTATTCGAGTCTTCAGGTATGGGTAACTACTTTCTATCCATAGATGAAGTTCATGAGGCATCTGATGAAGCTCTTATAGGTGACAACTTGGAAATACAGTCAGGTGGAATAGCAAAAGAATTGGCTGAGCCTAATGCAAGTGTGGAAGAATCCCCTTCTCAGAATAAAGAAGAACCCAAAGGAAAATTAATATCAAATGAGGTATAGATTCTTGAAGTTGATGACAGTTGCTCCTCCACTAGTTTAGGAGCTGGGGTTGTGTTAATATCTCCTCAAGGAGATATTTTTCCTTCATCTTATAAGTTGCAATTCAACAACACTAATAACATGGCTGAGTATGAATCTTTGTTGCTAGGATTAAAAGCTGCTAGGGACAAAGGCATCAAACTCTTTCATGATAAAGGAGATGCTGAATTGGTGGTTTGTCAGGTGAGAAACCTATATCAAACCAAGAATGAAAGATTGCACCACTACCATAGTCTAGTCTAGGATCAACTCAAAAACTTTGATGCTTTCAACATCTCTACAGTTCCCAAAGAATTCAATGATTGGGTTGATACACTAGCTATTTTAGCCACCCTCTTGATCCCCCACCCAAACTTCAAAGGAGAAAGGTACACTATTAAGCTCGTCTTTAGACCAAGCATGCCTGATAATGCCAGTCATTAGCAAGTATTTGATAATGACAATCAAATCATTACCTTCTTAGAGTAAAAGGACAACTTTGAACAACTGCATTTTGAAGGTAGTGAACCTTAAGAGCTGAAATCAATTTTAAGCATAGGTGAGGAGTTCTTGCAATTGAAAGGGAATAAAATTCCCAAAGGCCTTATTTCCCTTGAGAAGCTATTTGATAAGCATGATAGATTCATCAAATAGTAGCAAATAGATTCAAGCTCCTAAGAGTTTGATCAAGTAAATATGGAAACCAAGGCAGACCCCAAGATGGTGAACATTGGGAAATGATGTACTCCTGAAGAGTGTTTCAAGTTAACTACTTTGCTCAATGAATACATGGATGTCCTATCATACTCCTATGATGACTTAAAATCACTCCAGCCTGATGAAATCTGACACAACATTCCTCCCAAGGCTGATTCAATGCCTTACAAACAAAAGTCCCAACATTATAATCCAAAAATATTAGGTACTATTTTATTAGAGATTTAGAAAATGCTAAATGCCAGGATAATCTTCCCAATCCATCATTCCACTTGGATTGCCAATATAGTGCCTGTAATTGCCTTTGTGTGGATTTTAGAAATTTGAATTAGGCATCCTTGAAGGATAATTATCCTTTGCCAATCATGGATCAAGTGCTACAAATAGTGATGAGCTCAGAGATGTTATCAATGCTAGATGGCTTCTCAAGATATAATCAAGTCGAAGTTGGTGAATCAGACCAGCATAAGACCGCTTTCACCACACCTTGGGGCATGTTTACATATAAAAGGATGCCTTTTGACTTGATAAATGCTAGCACCACCTTCCAAAGAGTAATGGACCTTGCCTTCAAAGATGAGATGGGTAAGTTCATCATATTTTATCTTGATGACTTGACTGTCTTCTCTAAGCATCACCTAGATCATGTGAGCCATTTACAACAAGTGTTGGAATGTTGTCGCCAGAATGGCATTTCCTTAAATCGCAAGAAGTAAATTTTTAGAGTAACAGAGGGGAAACTTCTTAGATACATTGTGTCCAAAGGAGGCATAAAGATTGACTTAGATAGAGTCAAGTCTATCTAAGAACTTTCCTTGCCCACAAATAAGACTATTGTTCACTCTTTCTTTGGGAAGGTGAATTTCTTATGGAGGTTCATCCTCGAGTTTGCCAAGAAGACTAAGCACATTGTAAACATGATGAAAGGAAAATCCACCTTTAGCTAGACTGAAGAAGGCAAGTCAGCCTTTGAGGAAGTCAAGACTGCCATTGCCCATGCTCCAATTCTGGCTTGCCCAGACTATAGCAAAGAGTTCACCATTTACAGCTATGCTTTAAAACATATGCTTTCAGTAATTTTGGTTTAAAAGAATGAAGAAGTTATGGAATCTCCCATTTCTTTCATGACCTATCCTCTCAAAGCTCATGAGTTGAATTACTCAAATATGGATAAGCATGCTTATGTAGTGGTGAAGGCCATAAAACATTTTCATTTCTACACCCTCAATTCTTGAGTTACTACCTTGGTCCCTAACACCACAGTGAAATCTATACTGATGCAGCAAGAGTTTGGGATGAAAAGAGGCAATTGGGTTGCCAGAACCTAGGAGTTTGATATGATCATCAACCCAACAAATTTGGTGAATGGGAAGGGGCTATGTCAACTAATTACTGATAACAAGCCAGGAGGAATGGAGCATGAAGAACCAGAAGTGGATGACTCACCTACAGTCCTCCTTGTCTCTACCACAAATGAGTGGTATTTAAGTATTGCTCATTCCCTTACTTATGGTAAATGTCTTGCAAACCTATCTTATAAAGAAAGGAGGACCATCAAGCTGAAAGCCGCTAATTTTGTCCTCTAGGACAATGGCCTGTACAAGAGGAACCTTGATAGAACGTTCCTTCGTTGTGTGGACAAGGAGCAACAAAGCCAACTTCTAAATTTTTTCCATAATTCAGCCTATGGAGGACATTTTTTTGCCCCTATGACTGTCCACAAGATCCTATGAGTTAGGTACTATTGGCCAACTCTCTTTCGAGATGCGTACAAGTGGGTTAGGAGATGTGAACTATGCCAACAGTTTATTGGAAGGCCCAAGCTAGCTGCCCTACCTCTCGAACCAGTGGTCATAGAGGAGCCTTTCCAGCAATGGGGAATTGACTTGATTAGTGCTGTGAACCCATTGTCAAGTGTTGGACATTATTATGTCCTTACAGCAATAGACTACTTCACCAAATAGGTGGAAGCAGTTCTAACCAAACATGCTACTTTAGAAGTAGTATGCAATTTCCTCAAAGAAAACATCATGTCCAGGTTTGGGGTCCCAATCAAAATTATCACTGACAATGCAGCCTGCTTCATTTCCCAGGAGATTACTCAATTCTACTTCTACTATGGAATTACACTCTCCCATTCCTCTGATTACTTCCCATAAGGGAATGGGCAGGTTGAGTCAAGCAATAAAAACCTGGTAACTATCATCAAGAAGCTGGTGGATGACAACTAAAGGACTTGGCATAAGGCATTGGTTGATGCTCTATGGGCAGACATAATTACACCAAAGAGAGCAATTGGTATGTCTCCCTTCCAAATTATTTATGGTGTAAATGTTGAGATACCAATCACTTTGGAATTGCCAACATTAAAATTGGCTAAGGCAATTGAAGATCAAACGTATGAGAGCTCACTTGAGAAGAGGATCATGTGCCTTGCTAAGCTAAATGAGTAGAGAACTACGGTGGTGGACTGAATTACCACCCATCAAAGTCTAGTAAAGAAGCTCTTCGACCAAAAAGTAAAGAATCATGATTTCTAGATTGAAGTCAAGTCTTGCTATGGGACAAGAGAAGAGAACCAAATGGGATGCACAGAAAGTTTAATTCCCTATGGAGGGGCTCTTTTACTATTCATCAGCTCAACGGTAAAAATAGTTTCTTGTTGAAGTATCAAGATGGCACTCTCTTTTCTCTACCTCATAATGGGCAACATCTAAAGCACTTCAACTCTTAAAGTATTAGATGAGTTCCCCTATACATATGTACATTTCATTTGTATAGTCTTTTATTTCTATTTTGTTCTTTTGTTTTCATTTTTTGGAGCCTTTCATTTTGGGTAGCATGACTCTGTATCCCAATGGCACACTTTGGCACTGGAGATTCTAGTTTTTACTCCCCTCAGCTATTTTGAGTTGTCATCTAAAGGAAGTTCCCCAATAGGAGCCATTTGTTGTCCCTAAAAAATGAATCCTCATTTTTTAGACAACATATGACTATTTTGGTCCTGCATGGCCAAAATTGTCCCTCCCCTTTCCAAAAATTTGTTCTGAAACATTCAATTTCATCATTTTCTCAGCTTTTTGGTAAAAGATTTATCAGGTTCAACTAGTTTAAAGGGTCTGTCAGCAAGCATCAAAATAAGGATTAAACCATTGAACCTTGAACATTTTTAGTTCAATGGGTTCAATGGGTTCAGAGGTTCAACACCATCAACAAGAGCTAAGCACTTCACCAGAGGTTCAAAGTTTAACCATTTCTAAGGTTTCATGGCCTCGAACACTTAATGAGTCTCAAAACCCTAAACTGTTGAACCTTGAACCATTTTGGTTCATCAGTTTAACAGGTTCAACATTTAATTGGTTCAATGCATGGGTTCAAAGTTTGCCTCAGTTAAGAAAAGAGACGCATGCAAAACAAAGAGTTAGGTGGATGCTGCCAAGTGTCATTGGCTGAGCCCCTTTATGCTTTGTTTTAGATAAGTGGCAGAAGGTGCCATGTGTCCCTTTTGAAAACTCATCGAAAGCTACTATGTGTCTATATCTACACGATTGCTAAAAATATTTAGACCACACCACATGTTAGCATTGTAACTCAATGAAATGTGACACATGTCAGCGTTTACTTCTCAAAGTTCCTTATAAGCTATAGGGTTACTTTCGACAAAGCTTCATCTAGAGTTCCATGGAGGGTGACAAGTGGCAACTATAGAAGGCTTCACTATGTTTTTCTAAGAGCAGTGGACCATGCCACATGCCCCTAGCCTGAGAAGGCAAATGCTGCCAAGTGTCAGTAGTGGAAAATGCCACGTGTCCTTGCTTGTTCTTGCAAAAGACACCATGTGGCACTTGTTTAAAGAGTGAAAGGTGCCATGTGTTAAAGGAAAGAGGCACTCGCAATACAAAGGCACACATAGAGCCAAGGAAAGGTTTCCTTCTAATAAATAGTCTGAAGGAATTCCTTCAGACATTTTGTCTAAAGGAAATAAAGGACCAACAACCCACTAGAGAAATCAAAGACTCGAAGGCCACTCAAAAGATCCTGAAGGGCAGACACCTTTGTGGAGGGATACTTGACATTCGAAAGTGGACCTTTTTCAAGACCTCAAAGGGAAAGTTCCCTTCAAGAAAGGTTTAAGCCTCAAAGTGTAGTGGATGCTTCCAAGTGTCAGATGCTGACATGCAATTTCAAATGAAGCTTCATAGAGTGGAACTCACCACGTGTCCTGACCCAGTGCAATGGAAGCTACCATGTGTCTGCATATGTGCCCCCCTCAGCCTCTAATAGTTTCAAAGCTTATTCCAATAATCTTATTTCAAAATCTTGGATGCCACCATGTGTCCTCACTCGTATTACAATAGGATGACAGGTCTACAAATGTCAAATTTAAAGTGACTAGCTAGTCGTTAACCTTTAATAGAGGAAAGACCCATGAACACCAAATCGACTACATTTAAGTGTCTATTGATTTTTTTGGACTCAAAAGATGAACCCAAATGCATTCAAAAAAGGCCTAAGGCTAGGGTCAAGAGAAGGAAGAGACAGAGAGGGAAACTTAGTAGGAGTTACTACCAGTAGGTGAAGTAGTTCATCGAGTAGATATTTGGGGTCTGCTAACATTAAAAGCACCATCTGTTGGTCCCCTTGGAGGTAAAGGTAGAGTAGATAGTTGTGCATCTAAGCAAGTGAACTAATGAGTGATTCAAGATAAGGACGAGGCACTAGAGATGAATCGACATGTCATAGTTAAGGCAGCCACCTTGCTCTAGCATGGCCCTTCCTGACAAGACCAAGAATGCATCCAAGGCATTCAATGCGCCAAATGGGTCACTTCATTGGGAGAAAGTGCCAAGCCTCCCTCAAGCCTCTATATAATGTAATCTCTTGGATCATTTGAAGGGAGATCTTCCCCTTACCAAAAGTGAAACTTTGCCCAAATTGAAAGGCATTACTGAGACTTTGAGCACATATTGTAGTTCATATTTCTTTGATTAAATGAGAAACCAAGTTACTTGTAGACTTTGTGCTATTATAGCGTATGCTACTTCATGAGATTTTTCATATGTCTATCTTTTAAAATCATTTTTGATTATTTGATTTGATAAGTAGAACTAGTGGAGGTGATAATGAAGGTGTCCTTAAGCCAACTACTTTCAGACTTTGCACTGTCATAGTTGTCTTCAGTGTGTGTTTTTATTTTTTGTTTCTATGTAAAGGACCTTGGGATGACTTTTTGCCCCCATTGTTCTTCATATCTCACTCTTGGGTAGTTGAGGTGGAAACTTTATATTCTATTTCAGGCTACTAGTTACTCTGCGCCTTTGGTTACTAGTTACTTACCAAAAAGATTCATGTTGTTTGTGAGAACAAGCACTTCTGAAAGAAGAGAAGTGCCTTCTATCATTTCATCAAGATTTCTACTATCTAGGAAGGGATCTAGCTCTTGGGTGAATGTTACTTTTAAAAGAAGAGAAGTATCTTCACCAATCACTGAGGATTTCTCCTCTATTTGTTAGCATCATCTCTGAAAAAAGAGAGATGGATGGTTTATCCCACCCGTGTGTCTTACTTTCTACTTATATATATAGTATATAGCCTCTGTATTAAACCTACAACATTGGATGACCAATCTCCCTATGTTGTGGTGATAGGAACTATTTTGGTCACCAGTTAGCTGGCCGACAAAATATTCACCCAACAGAAGCAAAATTGGTTCAATCGATTGGTTCAAGAGACACATTCAAAGGAGTGCCCCAAAAGTTGAAGAGACAAGTGCCCTTGCAAAGGGAATTTCCATGGAAAAAGTGACTAAGGCAAGTAAAAGCCTAAAATAAAAGCCCATCAAAGTGTAGCAGATACTGCCAAGTGTCATCTGGTGAACCCCATTTTACTTTATTTCTAAGAGCTACGGAAGTTGCCATGTGTCCTTTATAAGATAAGTATAACACACCAAGTTTAGACATCTACATGATTCTAAAATAAGTCCCAAGTGTATCTACAGTGTTTCTAAAAAGCTCAGTGGAAGCCACCAAGTGTCATCCTCTATGGGACACTCAAAAGGCCTCCAAAGCCTCTATAAGTTAAGCGGATGTTGCCACATGTCCTCACCTATTTCACAGCAAAACATGCCATGTGTCCCTTACAAAATTCATTAAAAATTACTAGGTGTCACCTGTTGAGACATAGTTTCAAGCAGTAGAAGCTACCACATGGCATCATCTGCATGAATCTAAAATGAGTCTAGAATATTTTCAAAAGGGAAGTTAAAGAGCTATGGAAGTCACCATGTGTCGACATCCAGATTTTCTTCTTATGGTCTATCTATTAAGTATGAAGTATGGTGAGTCTCGGGTGAGTGACTAAACTTAGTACAAATTGCCATGTGTCATCTTCTGTAGAAAACTAATATAAGTCCTGAAGACTTTCCAAAGGTAGTTAAAGCACGGTGGATGCTAACAAATGTTAGCATTCGAGTGAATCTAAAATGGGTCTAAAATGTTTGTATAATATAACCAAAGCTCAACAGAGACTGCCACATGTTCTCTTCTATAGGACTTTCAAAAATGTTTCCAAAGTTTCTATAGTCAAGTAAAAGCTGCCACATGTCTCATTGTAGTCCTATGGATACTACCAAGTGTCCTCACCTATTTGGAAAGTGACCAAAGAGCAATATCCGATTGAACCAAGAACCCGATTCAATAGCCAAAAAAGGAGGAAAAATGAAGAAGGACCAAAAACATTCACGCATAAGATATGTTTCTAGAAGCAGACCACCAAGTGAACATTGGAGGATACAAACATTCAATGGTGTGACCCATTTCTCTACATTGAGAAAAGAAAATGGGCAAATACGCTTGATTCCAGCATATATTCTTGACATAATTTAATGCAACATGATGTGTTACTACTCCTGAGTCTTTCTTGGAAGGATATATATTGGACTCTCTCTTATTGTTTTAAGGGAGATTTATCTCTCTATTATTAGAAACAAAAAACTCTACCCAAATTAAAAGGCATTACTGAGACTTTGATCTCAGATTATTCATCATATTTCTTTGTTTGAATCAGAAAGCAAGTTAATTTCAGACTTTGTGATGTTATATCTTTTATCATTCTAAGAGATTATTCTTATGTCTATTTCCTAAATGTATTCTTGTTTATTCAATTTAACAAGTAGAGCTTGTGGAGGTGACAAAGAAGGTGCCCTAAAGCCAGTTACTTTCAAACTTTGTGCTGTCATAGTTGTCTATAGTATGTGTTTATTTTTTGTTTATATGTAAAGAACCTTGGGACGACTTTGTGCCCTCATTGTTCTTCATATTTCACTCTTTGGTAGTTGAGATGGAGACTTTGTGCCTCATTTTAACTCATTGTGTTTCTATGACCTGTTACAGTTACTTGTCTTCACCAGAAAGATTCCTTTTGTCTGCTGAACAACACTTTTAAAAGAAGAGGAGTGTCTTCTATCATTTCATCAAGATTTCTCCTTTGATTCATGCACATCATCTTTAAAAAAAGAGAGATGGATGGTTTATCCTACCCTTGAGTGTTATATATATATATATATATATATAATATAGTACTTGCATATCTACAAGGAACCTCCCCTTGATGAGAGGAGAGATTAGTCCCCCTTTGATGTGGTAAACCTACACATTCAACTAACCAATCTTCTTGTTGTGGTTGATTAGACCTATTTTGTTTATCAGTATGCTGATTGAAAAAATATTCACCCAATAGTGTACATGTGGAATTTTGATTGACAATGGTCATAGAAAGAATCTCATTACCATATCACACACACACACACATAGATATATATATATATATATATAATGAAGGATATACTAAGTGATATTTACTTAGCACAACAATGATATTCCTCAATTATAATGGGAGTTTCCATGCACCACTTGGTGGTATTACACTATATATATATATATAATTAATGAAGGATATACTGAGTGATATTTACTTAGCACAACAATGATATTCCTCAATTATAATGGGAGTTTCCACACACCACTTGGCGGTATTGCACTCCTAGTTACACTCACTCCTTAGACCCTTGTAGTTTATTTTTTATGTCATGTTAGAAATAAAAATGTAAAACCTATAACTTATATGCCCATGGATTAACCAAATGATAGTGATAGATTCCAAAATATATGATTATATCAATTTTGTGCATGATAATGAAACACATACTATTAATAACACAGCTTGTGATCTATGTATATTACCTATGAGATCCCACATGTAATCATCTAATACACTTCATGAGAAGAAAAGAATTCAAACTCATGTGATACTAACTACTATTTCATCACCTTCAGTCATGGTTTTTACTGCATTTGAGTCTACAAAACCACCTATAGTATTTATTATTTTTCCTACATCTATGCATATGACACCACCACTATTTTTTGTGCAAGATATATCTTATATGGTTTCACTATGTATTCCTATATTTTATACTCATGTAAATCCAAAGATTTATTTCCAACCCCTTTATACATATTATTTATGGGAATCTATTTTATCATAATATATTCCAATGCATGCTCCTATATAGGCTCCATAAATTCTTCCATCTCACTCTCTACATATCTCTCCTTGGGAAGATGATTGCACTTATTACAAATTTTTCAATTACTTTTATAATATTTTGAGCTATGCATCTAACTTTGATATTACATATTATCAATTAGATCAAATAAATGGTTAACCATGATAACATATATTTTTTGTTTCATTGATATATCATAATTTTACTATAGATTTCATACTATGGATGACTTATTTTATTATTTTTGTCATATCTTTCATGTGATTTCATACCTCAAGTTTGATTTCATGCCTTTTATTATTCTATATTTGATATCTTTGACACTTTGCTTATATGTTACCTTGATATTAGTATAGCCCCTTGGTTTTTTGTTGATTGATATGTTGTATTGGCCCTTGGCCTCTAATTTTTTATCCAGTTATAAACACTTATGCATATACCTTGATGGCAAAAACATATATATCAAGACAATTCATTTCACTCTGCATTGAGTTATGAAGGAAGTAAAGGGTTATTTGGAATATTCCTCTTCTTATTCTTGTTTTTTTTTGCACCCCTTTTCATACCTATTTTTTATTATTTCTTATTCTTATCTTTTGGATTCTGTATTATTTTTTATTTATCTTTGCTTATTTATATTTATTTGTGCACCTTATCTTCCTTTTTTGATTCTTTTAAAAATTTATAAAATCTAAAAAACTTTAGAAAAACAAAAAAAAAATCTTTATCAATAGATACATGCCATGCTTATATACCATTTTTTACATGTTGTTTTCATGGTATCTCCTCAAGTGGAAGAGATGTAGGATATATATGTTTTATATGATTATGGACTATCATATGTTACTCAATTACTCTCTTGCCCACCCCTTGGAGGGCATGATCACATGGATGGCCTATCACACCTTAGGCATCTCTATATAATTCTTTTTATGGTGATAGATTTTTTCCTTTCCATTTATCATATTGAGTTATCTTATATCAATTATATTATATCATGTTAGTATCTACATCTTGCATGTTACATGGATATTTACATTGTTATGTTGGTTGCATTATAATTATTACATTCTTTATTTGCATGGGTGTCTATGTTTTTTCAATTAATTGCATGTGTATGCTTGTGCATGTTGTGAGTGTGTTGTATTAGTGTGTCCTTATCCATAGAGGATCCTCTAGTTATCATTATTATCTTGTCATGTCTTGTGATTCATATGGCATTGTGTGATGAATTATTATATGTAGATACATATGTGTGTAAGATTTATATAATATACTATATGGTATTTTATGATTATCTTAATTATTTGTATCATAAATTTATTACATTCAAAATTATGGGTTTTCCCATATAAGTTAATATTTATGATATTTGTGGACACTAAAAAACTACCCCATTTTTGATGTCAAAGCACCCTTGAACCCTTACCCCATATTGGAGCTAGTTAACCACCTAGTTAACCTAACCCACTTTTTAGCTTGATAACTTAACCTTTTTAACCCACTTATTTTTAACCACTTTTCACCCATTTTCCTCCCAGACCTTGACTAGCACTGGTTAGCCTAATTGGTGCTGGTCAAGTTTCCTATCTTGTTTTAAAATGACTTCTAGTCTTGAACAAGATAAACATCACACAATTCAATAATTTCTTTATGCAAAGTAAAATGACTTTAAAGCATTAAAATGATCAAATTTTCCTCCACTTCATTTAGCAACTTCTTCCTATAAAAGGTGAGCTGAAGAAAGGAGAATTGATTTAAAAATATATAAGTACATGCTACAAAAGTCTTTTTTTAGGTATCCACCCTTACTAAAATGCTACCCAAAATCATTCTTAGAGGCTGGAGTATTGTTATGCTGATGAATTTCCTCTAGGTCTTCTCTCTCCCTTTCTCCATTGCTCTTGATAATAGATATTTTTATCTTTGTTTTTAGTTTTCCTTATTTATTTTATATGGTTTAAATACCTTAATCAATCTTCTATTTTCATTTCGTTTTATACCCTATAGACCTGTATCAAACCTCTATTGACCTAAAACCCTTACCCAAACATTTGTCTGATCAATTACCCTATTTGTAGCCAAACCTCAATCAAATCCTTTTTTTGTGTCCCTATTACCTTACCAGAAACATGATCAAACCCCCAACTACCTTAGCATAAACATCAACAGACTTTTAACTATAGTTAGTTAGTTTCTTTGAATAATCATTTTACCTTTCTTATATTAAATAACATTTGCCTTTATGTTATTATATGCAAGTTTCACTTCTTTTTTTATATCAAACCTTTATCAAAAAGGGGATTGACATCCATCCTAACAAGCTATTATATTCTTGGATCTAGCATATGCTAGGCAATCCCCCCATATTATTGTCTAATCAACAAGTGTCTTTTAGTGCTTTCTTATCTGTAGGTATTCTTCTCTAGCCAAAGAAGATTCCCCACTTCACCTAGATTCAATGTGTTTAATTTCTACCAGGTACACATACACACCCCTCTCTTTTAGTTTTACTACTTTCTTTCAAATTAAGAAATGAGGATAAAATTTGAGTAAAACATTCTAGCATGCCTAGTGGGACCCACCACCTTTCTTTTCTTAGTTAACATTTATGTTTTTCTCTCTCTCTCTCTCTCTCTCTCTCTCTCTCTCTATTATTTGTTCATCTAAACAAACCTAAAATTTATATTGGGCTTAAAATGAACCATGCATCCATTGCTTGCTTCCTTGCTTATCTTCTAATTCACTTAATTAAAAATTATCATAATTGAATCATAGTTCACTTATGTTACACAACCAAACCACATAATCAATAAACACACTGTAACATACTTGAGATAAGGCCCTATTGGGATTTCACCACCTAATGGATAGCTTTACCTTACTTGGTAATCCCACTTGGATTTCATTACCAAAGGGAGAGCCCAATCTATTCTCTAGCAAAGTATAAGCCCTAGATAGATGGTATATCTTGGCTAAGCAACCTGGCCTAGCTTTAGGATCATAAAGTGTAGGGAGCAAGCCCCCAATACTAGGCCATATACCCAATCTAGTATAGATTCTCTTGAGAACCTAAACATTACCCAAAACCATATTTATCTTTCTTATCTAGTACCCAATATTAAATCCAAACTACCCTCACACATTTTTAACTAAGGCATAAGCCAACATGAGATAAAAGTTATCCTAGGAGCTAACTCACTTAATGTATGCATTACTTTCTAGAATTTTTTCTTGTTTTCTCTTTGTTTGAGTTATGAGGAATTGACCTTCTACCATTAGCCTTCCATAATTTTGACCTTATTTACCCTCCTCTCCATTTCCTTGTTTGAATGGAGAGCCCTTCTATAACCTTTTCTATAGATCCTAGCTTTCCTAAAATCTCAAACCACAACCCTCTTACATTAGAGCATTACCAAACATCTTGAGCTAGCTATGCTCCTTACCTTACCTACCATCAACCTAACTCTACCCATCATCCATTAAACTTAAATTATAATCAACCCCCAAACTATCAACTACCACCTAAACTAGTTATAATGTTAATGGACTAGATAATCAAAGTAGAGTTATCTGTTTCAGGTACCCATGACCAATCAACCCTTACCTGTAACTAATCAAATTTCAACTTCAACCAGCCAACAACCTATCAATGACCCTTTAACCATTACCTTACTCAACCAATAACTTATCAACATCTACCACATCCATCACCCTAACTTTGTCAAAACTTGGGCAATCTACCCATTCCATTATGTCAATTACCTCAACCCACTTTATCAACCCATCCAGCTTTATCAAACTTAACCAAAAAGATCAACCAACAAACCTATCAACCAATGAATATAAACCTACATTATCAACTTTACCCAGCCAAATGATCTTATCAACCCCACCCAACCCATCAAATCCACCTATTTAACCAACCTTATCAAATCAAACTGTTAACTACCAATCAATTTTTTTCAACCAACCAATTTTATCAAATCAACCTAGCAACTATCAACCCAACCCTTATCAACCAATCCTACCCAACTATCAACCAAACTTACCCAATCAATCTAACCTATTCAACTTACCCACCTTATCAACTTTACCCACCTTATCACCCTTATCAACCTTATAAATTCCAACCAAACCTACCTAACCTATCAAACATGTCAAATCCATCAAACCAACAAACCTCATTAAATTTTCCATTTAACTCATAAACTCAAGATTCATTAGTGCACCCTCTTCCTAGGTAGTACACCCTATTGGGGGAATCATATGTCTCAATCTAGAATAAAATCTAGGAGGCCTTTGTCATTAACCTTAATCCAATCAATCTCATCAATAATTCTCTTCCAAAACTAATTTGTTTCATAGAAGATGAATTATGTGCCTATCATCACACCAACAAACATGGGGTAGATAGATGTGGCTCTTTTAAGATGCTCATCCAAAACCTTATCAATCACAAGGAGATTTCAAATGCAATTATCTATGTTCCTTCCAACTTAGCCCTAAATATCATCAAACAATCAATCATATAACCTGTTCCTTTGCTCATTGTTGAGGAAACCATGGTCCAACCCTCAACTGAACCATCGATCAACCAAGTGGACTCTTTTCAACTTTCCTTTGAAAAAACCTTCAAGGAACTCAATAAACAACCTATTCTACTCACCTTTATGGAGTCAACCTACAAACCTATTCCACTCACCTTTTTTGAACCAACCAACCAAACTATTCCACTTACCTTTATGGAACCAACCAACCTACCTTTTCCACTTACCACCGCTATGGAACCTATCAATCCAACCTTAACAAATATCAACCAAACCCATTCTACCATCAACTTAACCAAACCTACTATCAACCTAACCTTATCCATAACCATCCACCCAATTTTACCTCACCAACCAAACCAGAAAATCAAACTAACCCAACCAACAAACCAAATCAATTATTTATCTTCTTTTTCATCAAATCAAACCAACCTCTATACAAAATCCACCAACCACAATCAATCTACCTTTTAGTTCATCCAAATCCAACCTACCCAACAACCCAGACCAAGATCAACCCATCAAACCTACCTTGACCTACCAAACTATGACCCAACAACTTTTCTCTAGCCTTGGTGTACAAGAAAAAATCCCACTTGAACCATCACCTACAAATTTAACCTAATATCCACTAACTACTAAAAACTAACAACCTTTCAGAAGGAGGATGAATTCATATTTACCCCTCCTAAATCCTCATATTAACCAGCACCTTCACCTTGGGACCATTTTCCCATCTTTTCATTATTCATGGAAAGATCAAAACTGAGGGAACTTCCCCTCCATAAGGCTTTGACCATTTATCAACCCTAAACCATACCTTAATAATTGACCCAATGAACCCTTGGCACATTTACCTTAAACTCATCTACCCAATATACCCAACCTATCCAATTTACCCAACCTATCAAAAATATCCAACCAACCAACCCTATCCAACCTCTCTAAATCAATATTATCAACCCAATTCACCTTATAACCTACCTATCAATTTATCTAATCATCCTAACCTAACCTACCTAATCAAATAATCTTACCCAACCTCACCCATAATCAATTAAACATTGCCTATCACCTATCAAACCAACAACCATCAAACCAACCTTTTAACCGTATCCAATCTATTCAACCAACCCACCTTATCAATCCTACCTAAGAAATCAAACCCACTCAACCAAACTAAACCAACCCTTAAACCTATCAACCAATCCCAAACTTGTGTAGATTACCTCTCTCCTTTACCCAACTAAATGCAATGGAGAATCACCTTTTCCATGAACTATTAGAGATTACCCTTCTCCATCAAACTATCACCTAAGCCAACCTCACCTTTTTATCACTCTAAATCCTTTCCACATCTAACCAAGTGTTACAAAGTAATTGGGGGACATATACTCTTCTAATTTACATTACCCAGACATATCAAGCATTAACCTCTTAAATATTTGGCATTCATGTATTTTATTTGGTTGAACCGAGTTCCTTTTCATCTTGTGTCTAACTTAAGCTCATATTTTTATTTCAATCACCTTCATCCCCTTATCTTTAAGGACAACCGATTAAAAATAAGATCATGTGATTATCCATCACAAACATTGCCTAATCTTAAGCATGGATACCATGGCTCTACCCATGGCATGATCCTCATGGATACTTTTCATCTTTAATTAGATGGAATCCCATGATCATTATCACTTAAAACCACCTCTTCCACCCATCATCGACCTTGTTGTGCCATGGCTTTTCCTTTGTAAAGGAAAACCTTAGGCCTATATAGATAGTCCATGTTTAAATAAGAATATAAACATTTTGGATACCAAAATATCATTTGTATCAACATATTTAGTATGTAGACTACTCCATTAAAGGACAAATACTCAAAAAAATAAAAAATTCTTGAACTTAAAATCAACTTCTCCCTTGAAGGATAACTATCCAATATGAACAAACCCAAACTTAGACCACTCCCTCAAAGGATGGCTATGTTAACTTTGCCAAAATCAATCATTTGAAGCTTCTCATGTTGATTAGCTTCATCAACATATCAAAATAAGCAATATAAGATCCTATTTTTAAAAAAAATGTTATCCTAAGAACACCATAATTGGTTTTCATTAGTAGACTTCTTGTATTGATCAGTTTACACCTAGCATATGACATGGACTTGTCTATCATGGTTCCTAGGTTACCTACAAAAGAGGCAAGACCTCCACATAGGAATGTTTCCATACCTATCACCCACTACCTACCATCTATTTCCCCTTTTGTCATTTATGAAACAAGGGATATTAAGCTTACTTGACACCATGCATTCAAGCTACCTTTTTTAACCATCAAACTAACAACAAAGCAAAAGAATGACAAGGGTTTTATGTTCACAAACCCACCCATATTATCATCATGGTCTTTGTCAATTAGAGTATTTAGCCTCCCCCTTATAATATCATGATCACTTGAGAAGACATGTCTTCTCTATTAGGAGTCATTTGACTCCAAATCATCACCTAATCAACCAAACAACCCAAACCAAATTCAACCCATCAAACCTATAAAACCAACCTTATTTACCTTATCCAAACAAACCAATAAATACCACCCAAAATATCAATTACCAATCACATTCACCCAACCCATCCAATAAAGTTAACATAACAAACTAACTAACTAATGAAGTAGTTTGACCTTTTAAAACTTGGGAGTTACCTTCTCCCTAAACCTTAGAGGTTACCTTTCTCCATAATCTTATCCAACCAAAACCTAACCTTTGAAGGTTACTTTTCTTTGATCACATTATCTTCATCTAATCAAACACATCAAACACCAAATGGAAAGAACTACATTTGGCTTGAAGTTCATGATGGATCCACTATCTATGGGACTATGTAGGCAACATCCTCTTGCCTATCACATCAAGAGTAAGCCCATATATCCCTTACCTAGTTAACTTAACCTAGGGATATGTTTCTTCCTTCTTTTGAGCCATTAAAACCACCCACTTACCCTAACCATCAAACTATTAGGGATTGCCTTTACTTGCAAACCTTCAAGTTAACCAAACCAACCTCACCCTTTTGAATATTGCCCTTCTCCTACCTTTGTCAACCCTTTAACCATCATCCTACATAACTAATAACCCATCAAAACCAACTTAACATTTATTTTTACCAATCTCAACTTCAACCTATCCAACCTCATCAACCATTGGTTTATCCACCCCCAACCACCATCCTAACCTACCTTGTCAACTTTACCCAACTAACCTTATCAACCTTATCTACCTTATCAAACCAATAACCATCACCCTAGCCTATATACCTACCAACTCTAACCAATCAAACCTGTCAACCAATAATAGCCAACCAGCTTTACCTACCTTACCTAACCTATATAATAAATCTATCTTATCAACTTCATCGAACCTATCAAATCAACTTATTCATCCAAACTTACCAAATCAAAACCTTAAATACCAATCAAACTTATTAAACCTTACCTACCATGATTAAAACACCTATCTACCCAACCACCTATCAATAAACTTTATCTACTCAACTTAACCTATTAAATCTGACTTTACCTATCTTATCAACTTTATCAACCCTATCAACCCAAACCAAACCAAGTAGTACACCCAAGTGGGGAAACCCATTTAAACATCCAAAAACCTATTTAGGAATCACCCTTTCCCTCAAAATGTGGATCTTACCCTTCTCCATCAACCTATTTGGGAGTCACCTTCTCCCTTAAATTTTGGAGATTACCCTTCTCTACCAAACTACCTGACCATTAGACTACATCCACCTCGATGTTGGCCCCTTTTGACCCAACATATCGCATAGTTTGTGATGTCCTAGCCTTGGTCCTTTTGACCATATAGATCAATTTTTCCATGTTAAACATTTGAAATTACACCACCTCATGCTCAATCAGACCATTTATGTTTTCTCAATAGCACTTCCTACTCTAGATACCTAAGTAAATACCAACCCTATCTAGGAGACTTGATAAGACTAACTTGATCAGCTATGACTAACACTAGGGACCGGTTACCTTTTCATTTATCCTAGAACTTGAATTTATTATTACCAACATGGAAATCTTAGTCCTTGTATGATCTTGGCTATCGCACTTAGTTTTATTTTGTGTATATTTTTGCATCTCAAATGCCCAACCCTTTTTCTATCACTCTATTTGTAACTACCCATTTACCATTTATCAAACCCCAACTTGATTATTCTTTACCTCATCGACTCCTGGTTTGAGTGGGAGTACCTCCTCCCATACATAGGGAAATCTAGCCTTTTGGAGATGATCCTTCTCTTTTAACCGTCACCCAAACCAAACCATGTGATTCTTCAATTAGGGTAACCTAGTTGAGTATCACTACCATACCCTTAGAGCACACCTATTCTCCATAACCCACCCATGAACCATTCATGAACTACATCTAGCCTAAAGTTCTTTTTGGATATGATGTCCATGGAACTATATGGGTAGTGTCCTCTTACATAGTGCATTTGGAGTTATCTCAAACATTGCCCTTCACCTTTAACCTTACCCAACATTTATTTTTATTTTGTAGCTTATCAACCCAAAGTTGCATAACAAAAAGGGGGAAAATGTAGACACTTAAAAACTACCCCATTTTTGATGTTGAATCACCCTTGAATATTGTAAATAGTTAACCACCTAATTAACCTAGCCCATATTTTATCTTCCTAACTTAACCTTTTTAACCCACTTCCTTTTAACCACTTTTCACTCATTTTATCTTAGACCTCAATCAACGTTGATTAGCTTAACTAGCTTTGATTAGCATGACTGGCTTTGATTAGCCTGACTAATGTCAGTCAAGTTTCCTAGCCTATTTTAAAATGACTTCTAACCCGAACAAGATAAACATCACACAATTTAGCAATTTCTTTATGTGAAACAAAATAGTTTTAAAGCATTGAAATCAGAAAATTTGCCTCCACACTATTTGGCAACTTCTTCTATTTACAATTGGAAACTTATTCCTATAAAAGAGGAGATACAAAAAGGTGAACAAATCTAAAAATCTATAAGTACATGCTACCAAAGTCTTTTTATAGGTATCTACCCTTACCATAATGCTACCCAAAATCATTCTCAAAGGTTGAAGTATTGTTATTTTGATGAATTTCCTTCAGGTCTTCTTTCCCCATTTATCCATTGCCCTTGATAACTAGTATTCTTCTCTTTATTTTTAGTTTTCCTTATTTCTTTTCTAAGGTATAAATACCTTGATTAGATTCTTCTATTTTATACCCTCTAGACCCATATCAAACCTCTATTGACCAAAAACCCTTACCCAGACATTTGTCTGGTCAATTACCCTATCTACAACCAAATCTCAATTGAATCTTATTTTCTATGTCCCTATTACCTTTTTAGAAACACAATCAAACCCCCAACTACCTTAGCATAAACATCAATGAACTTTTTGCTACAATTAGTTGTTTTCTTTGAACAAGAATTTTACGTTTCTTGTATTAAATAGAATTTACTTTTTTGTTATTATATGCAAGTTTCATTTATTTTATTATATCAAACCTTTTATCATAAAGGGAATTGACAGCCATCCTAACAAGATATTTCTTTCTTAGATCTAACATATGCTAGGTAATCCCCCCATCTTATTGTCTAATCAACATGTGTCTTTTAGTGACTTTTTATCTATAGGTATTCTTCCCTAGCCAAAGAAGAGTCCCCACTTCACTTGGATTCAACATGGACACTTTATACCAGGTACCCGTACACACCCCTCTCTTTCAATTTTACTACTTGCTTTTAAATTAAGAAATGAGGAAAAAAATAAGTAAAACAATATTACCATGATTGGCACCTACATTTCCATGGTCCTTACCTTGAATCAATGGGAACATGTTACTTATCTATGTTTTTTTTTATATATATCCTTATTAAGGGAATATTAGTCGTTCCATCTTTTAATTTCCATTTAGGGACATGATAACATTTATCCTCAATTTACTACTATGATACATATTTTACACATATAGAGCATTCATTGAGGCATAGTATCTACCCTGAAACTTTCTTATTTTGAGAATTACATTATGTTATATATAACACATGGTTCTATATGAACATACTTGTCCATCTCTTCTATTTTAATTATAGTGGGGAATGTTGTTTCCTCCCATATCCTCAAGTATTTCACTCTAATATGAAGATTCACACATTATATTAAATTTTACATGATGATAATTTACTATGGTTACATGAAATTTATATGATTTTCATGTTTTTTGATGATTTAACTATATAGATTCTATAACATATGACCATGCATATGATTTTTTTTTTTGATGTGAATGATCAAAGCACAGGTTTCTCAAATCCCTTGCCTCAAATTGAGGGCATATATCTCAATAGTTTAGTTTTCAGGATGGAGAAAAATGTATTTAGGAAACATGATTAAGTGAACTTGAGTAAACTAATAACACCATAAATGATCCATTTAGCTAGTTTGATTAGTAAGCGGATTGGGTTACAACAACTCTTGAAGAAGTTCTAGCTATGTCTATAACTTGTCTAAAAATTTCTCATCTAAATAGAATTTAATTTTCTTATGAGTAGTAATGATAATTGCAATAGAAAGTGTATTTATTCCTATGTTCCCCATTTAATTTATGTTTTTCACATTACTAAAATTTCAAATTGATTAGACACTAATTACTTGTTATGATTAAGAATTGTTTTAATATATTATTCAATGTATAACAAATTTGTGTGGTTGGATCATATCTCAAGCATCATTGGATTCATCATTCCTTTCTTAATTAATTCATGGTACACATTTCATTTATTTCTTTTAATACTTTAATGCATTCATGCATTCATAAACATCAAAGCATGGCCGTTACGTAGACACTCAAATTTGACACAGTTTCCTTTACCATAGCATTTTTAACTATTTTTATACATTTGGTCCACTTGTCTATATTTAGCTATGTTTAGGGTAATTCCTACCTAAACTACTCTCCTTCAAATGTTATACATTCTAAATGTCTTCAATATTCATTTATTTAAGCTTTAACCCTTATATGACTATCTTTTGAGCAAATCACATCAATTTCAGACTTTTACCTCTTAAAATATGGATTCACTAGCTACAAGCATACTAACAAATTTGCCTTGTGTGGATTTAGGTATTCCAAAAAATCTATCTCATATATTTTTTATGTCTTTTTCCTTGAGCTAATTTCATGCACCTTTAATTTTTCATATCACCAATTTTCATGGTCGACATTATATGTGTCATGTCCTAAATACACACACATATAGATGTGTGTGTGTGTGTGTGTGTGTGTGTGTGTGTGTGTGTGTGTGTGTGTGTGTGTGTGTGTGTGTGTGTGTGTGTGTGTGTGTGTGTGTGTGTGTGTGTGTAGTCATTTACCAAGTAGTAATTATATGGTGAGCCTTCCCAAATTTAGAGTCTTTCATTGATAAAAATCCTTTAATACACTTGAGAAATAACCTACACATTGAGACACCCATGGCCATTATTTACTTCAAGATACTATAACATCATTAATTTATACCAAAAAATGTTTTATGTGAATGTTTATGTATTTGCATCATAACTTATATGGAATATGACTTTGAAACCCTTGCTTGATATTCCATTTACACTACAAAAGAATTATGTGGGGTCTAATTCTTACATGCAAGATACATAGATGAAACTCCCTTAAGGTTGATTAACTTAAATATATTTATCCCTTATACTTTGCATGACACATTTTGTACCAAAATAGATCAAAGAGAAGAAGAATACATTACTTCAAAAAAAATTATCACCAATTCAGAGAAGTGAAAATACATGATTATATGGCATTAAGAGGCTAACCTACACAAAAATTTCTAAAACCCAAAAAGGTGCATATACACATTTGATGCTCAGTAATAGATTTATTGGTTATATGAACATAGTGTCAAATATTCCTTGGGAAGATTCATCCATTAGACAACACAAGATAAATTTGTTCTTGCATAGTGAGTAGAACTAATTTCCCACAAGCTCGTCTATTCCTTCTAGGCCACTACTATAATTATAGAATTATGTCAAGATGTGACTATTTTGTCTCTTTTACTTTGTATATTATACAGTTCTTGTCAAATCAATTTCAATACATTTCCTTACTATTTTAAACTACCATATTTATTTTTTTATTTTATAGTGTTCTATTTAGATCTACCATATGCAATTTTTTTTATGTGTAATTTAAATTATCCTGAACTAAAAATAAGTAAAACATTAACTAAGGGAAATGTGTACCAAAATTAATAATATCCATCAACCCATATACAACATAATACCATATCCATAGGTACATAACAATAGATTAGACTTAGAATAAACCTTATCTTGGATCATACTTATATTATTCTTTCACCTCTCCCACTTCTATAAAAAATAATAATATTCCCCAATTCTATGTTAACCATCAAAATTTCTACATCTAGGGTACTTAAGGAAACATCTACTATCATGACCTAATTACACATAACCATAGAAATTAAAATGGCCACAACATCAAAAGTATCATCTTCTTCCTATGTAATACCCTCCTCATCCTCTAATTTCTCATGATGTTTGTTCCAAGTGATTTTTGGTGGCTTGAAAAATATGTTTGACATGTTACTTGTGTAAGGCATCCATAATGTACTGATTTATGGTTTCATGTGTATAAGATGACTTGTCTCACACTAATAAATAAAAGTGACTTCTTTATATTATACAATATCATACAAAGAAAGGTATAATTACATTCATGATAAATCTCATAATATGGTATAGATGTAGGTTCTTGATAGGTCCCATATTTAATAATTTATGCCCAAGTCAAAGGATAACCTAGCCAATTGTGACCTTTTATTTATAAATCCACTTGATATTATCCATTGTTATTTTCTGGTTGTCCATTATTCACAATATTTTCTAATTTTATTTCCACTTTCCTAATATTATCATTTAAATAGGACTAAATTCTATGATAGCCTACTTGATATCCCACTACTTCATGCCTCAATGTGGCCTCTAGTTGTTCTTTCTGGGTGGAACCATACTATTTCATGCTTTAAATGATTTACTAAACCTATTATAAATCACTTGTAATGAAATTATGGATCTAGATCATTTTGAAACTATTACAATACTTCATTAAACTATTGGAATAATAATGAATAGACTCTCTTAGTGATAATTGGATTTTCTTCAATACAAAAATATTTTGATGTTCAACATTGGATGCTAAAACTCATCAAGAAAACCCATATTTATCTCCTCCAAATTATTTCACATCCTTATAGGATCAAATATATAATACCAATCCTAGGTGTGCCCACTAAAAATGGCTACAAAAAGATAAATCTTACACATTAGATTTCTCACATTCTTAATGCACCATGAAATTTCATAGACTTGTCAATGATGAAATGAATTTAAACTCCACTAAATGTTTTAATTGATAACTTTTAGAGCTCATAGATCACCATGATTACATTTTCATCCTCATAAACCTATAAAAATTCCTTCACCATGGGTGCCACCATCTCTAGTGGAGCTCCATCACCTGAAAATATACCTCTCCTTTAGAGGAGCCACCACCACTTGAATTATTATTCTAATATCCTCCACCACTTTTACTACCTCCTCAAAGAGGAGAATTAATTTCACTACATCCTCCAACCATACACATCACATTTTAGATCTCATTACATTATCCATGTCAAATTTTGTTATAGATATACAAGTTTTAAACATATTTATTACACTAATATGCTCCTCAATGCCATGGAGAAAACCCTCAAGAGATTGGTTTTGTCTTATTAAAAATTTAAAAAATAATACAAATTGATCCTCATTTCATTGAATAATATATTATACACTAACACATACACTATCTTTTTGATTGGTTGCCACTTAACCTTTGCTCAACAATCTCTTGTGAGTCTTTGATGTTACTCAATTTTTTTTATAGTTTTATAAATCCTACATGAGACTATGACATGAGTAGTAAATTGGTTTCATCTCCTTCAAATTTGGTTCCATATATGTCATAAATCTCTATGGTAAGACTCAATAATTGATAAATTCCCTTATTTTATTTAGGAAACTATTATTTTCACTCTACACTATGTGATATTTGAATATTGGAAAATCTATCATCACTAAGACCATATCTCTTCTTAATGATGTTCTTACCTCACACATGACATATCAGTGTCTTATCTCAACCCATCAATGTGCCAACACATATTCATGATGTTGTATGCATCTCTCTTATGGCATGCCATTATGGGATCCTTATCCATATTTTTACCCTACATATTTGGACCAGGTTTATATCTCACCTCCTCTAACTTCCTAAAATGCTTAACATTTTTGTATGTGGCTATTCCATTCCTATCCTTTTCACCTTCTTGTCAATAAGTAACATATTAATCTAGAATGTCAAATTATTCATGAAATTCCTTCAAGGTGGGGTAAGGAAATTTTCAAGCCCTCTTCTATGGAGGTATATGTAGTAACACTAAGATATATAATTTATATTTATACTACTCTCATTTTAAACTTGTTAACTAAATGGGTCTACATCATCTCTTGTCTCTTTAATAAGGCTCTGTTTTTATGGGTCCACACAAGTTCTTGATTGTGAATACTATATTGACTCTTTACCTAATATGCTATCCACTCAAACAAATTCTCAAAAAAATTAAAAAAATAATAATACATACAAATAAATTTATAGATAGTGATATTTTGAAGTATCAAGATCATATTAAACCAATGTCTCCTAGTTTGAAAAATATAGATTTTTGAAATATATTCATGCATAAAACACATCTTACATAACCCTTTAGAACATTTTTCAAATGTGAAACTTATTTGATAATATAAAAACCAAAATGTTAGCTAGTTTAACATTGTGTGATTATCATTGTAGTATACAAATAAAGACTATTATGCTCTAACATATCAATTAGTGTAGATTGATCACATAAGGTACATAATTGGTTATTGGTACCCTCTATAATATAAAGCCATAGATGATAATACGTAAAAAATATGAAATCAATATAACATCTAAGTAGTATCTATGTAGTTATGAAATACATTATCAACATCAACATTGTTATTCATAAAATCATATCTATATTATATTCATCTACAAAATTAGCACATAAAATATATTATGGATACTCTCTCTCATATATATCTCTTGAGGCCTCTTATATAGGAATGGCCTTATTTCATCAACAAGTAACTATATATAATTATTACTTTATCAAATCCGAATGTTGTATCTTATTTATAATCCCTACCAAGACATGCATTAACATGGCATGACCTTTCAAGGTAAATCTTCCATATCATATAGTGGGTTGAATGTAATTTAAAAACTTTAATGAACAATGTTCCATCATTATACAAAATATAATAAATTATATGGTTGTCTTAGGATGTCAACACATTGTTCTCATCGTCACATACCAAATCGAAGACTAACCAATATCCACCATAAAACCCTAGGTAAATTTAATCCTAATGTTCTTCTCAAATAGTCATCATTTTTATTAATTAAAGAATATAACTTTAAAAAAAATGACACGTGTAAATAAATCACACCTTATGGACCATAGCCCAAAAGTCCAAAAACTTCATATGTGGTAAAAAAATAGAATTAAAGTAGATATATCAAAATAACATCAAGGTACAAATAACCATTTTTTAAAAAATAATTTTAATATTAAATATATTGTTCATAATCCAAAAAATATATAAGGCATAAACACTAACATTTAAGGGCATAAACACTAAATTCATGCAAAATACTCAAGTACAAGGGATTTAATTTCTCTAACAACCCTAAAGTTTGTATCCTTGGGATTATATGTAGATTTAATATTAGTGGGAATCTAATTATGATTAATATATTTAGAAAATGTCTCTAATAAATTTATTACCTTTTCCAAAAAGTGTAAGAACACACATCCATGGGACCTCAAAAAGAGAAAATTTATGAAAACTTATAATGGGAGACAACTAAAAAGAGTATTCAAATCTAAACTCTAATTTAATTACCTTTCCAAATGAGAAAAGTTTGGACAACTTTCTTAGTTTTCCAAAAAAATCATAATAAAAGTGTTTGAGACCTTAACAGGAGTATCATTAAGCACAGAAGGGATTGAATGCCTAAGCCTTTCTATTGTTTTCTACCATAAGGTAAACTTGACTCAATACTATTTTTTATGAACATTTCCCATGCCTCATTTACTTCAAGGTCTTTATTCACCCATTTTTTTCCATCCACACATTGATTCTAGTGAAAGAATATATGCCCTAAACTACCCTATGAAAACCTTGATCACTATGACAATTATCCCATAAAAATATCTTAGTAGTTTCTTAAACTTCTAATTTAAGTAGAAATAGAGGGAATCCAAACAAGAGGATTAATATAGATGGGTAACCCCAAGGATATTGGTGAAAATTTGAAATGCACCAGTAAGTGATAACAACCTTGTCATGTTATATCTAATATTTTTATCAATCATTTGAATCACATAGTCTAATAGATCCATAAGGGAGCCTTCCCAGTAAAAATGGATACATAGTCCTAAAGACCATAAAAAACCTTGAAATGCAAAAGGGATACCTAGAAACATGAAAAATTCTCTAAGTTTAATCCAAACCCACCCATAATAAATAATCCATTAAGGGGTGTGAGTAAGAGCATGTCTATAGCATTTGGTTTTCTTCTATTCAATATTATAATTTGATATTTACAAAAATGTGTCAAGACATTCCATAACTTGAAACATAAAATATTCCTCTAAAGGAGTGAGGAAATAATCATCTACAAAGTTCCCATTGAGGAGTGGATTCTATAGGTTGCCTAGGAGAGATAATATTCTTATTTTGTGTGAATAAACTTTATGAGAAATAAGGTACCAAAACACTTCACCTACCAAGGCATAAAGGGAGGGTGAAAGAGGGAAGCCATACCTAATGGATCTTCAAAGGAAAAATTCATATCCATTGATAGTGAGACAAGCTACATCAACATTACAAAAGAGAGTTTACATAAATTTTATAAATTAGAAATGAAACCCAAATCATGCAACGTGGATTGAATGGAAGGCCATTTCTTGCAATGGCATATCTAAAATACTAGGATTATTTTTGGTGGGCATGACAGCGAATTTTTTGATTGGGATCTATTATCCCATTAAATTTCATGATAGGATATTCATCAATCATGAGAGTTGAGGTTAATTCCCTCACTATTATGGAGACAATACATGTCAAATTTATTACAAGAATTACAATAAAACATTAGTACTGGTTGAAATTTTAGGATAAAATAATAAAACCCCCTTCCATAGAACCAATGCCTAAGGATCTATATATTCCTTCTCCCTTTAACTCAATCCCATAAAGGAGACAAAATAGTAGTTGAGTGAGGATAGTTATATGAGGGTGGTGATAAATTAAAAGACCATTTAATAAATGAATTGAGGTTTCCATAATCCATAACATTATAATAAATATTTTAGAGAAATCTAAATGCATATTACAACAATCAATGTTTCAGATTACATCATGTGCTTAGATATCTTAAAACAACTTTCTTGTTTAAATAAAAATATATATGTGAATTTCAAAACTAATGGTTGAATAATAAGTAACCCTCACAACAAATCATATAAAAAACTAGAAAACCTTATAATGATAAATACATGCACAAAGTTGTATATTAATTCACAAATTTATGACCAACTTTTTTTCCTTTTATTTAAAATTATTATTTTACCTACCATAGTAGGTATTACAGGTACTAAATCACTTTATTATTTTTTTCAAATTTGGCCAATCATATCATTTGACAAGAATTTCTACTTTAATATCTATAAATTTTAGCATATATATTTTGTAGAATATTCATCTAGGCATTATTAAGGAATATTATATTTATTTCAATATATATAATATTTATAGGCTAATCTCTTGTTAAAGGGTTGATTGTAGATAATAAGAATATGAGAAATATAGAGGATGAATTTTGGTCTCCCCCACAACCTAGTTGGTTTAAATTAAATTTTGATGGTGCCTACAAAGGAAATCTAAGAACATTTGGGGCTAGTTGTGTAATCAAGGATTATAGTGGTTCACTTATAAGAGTAATGTCATAAACTAGATGTAATTAATAATGAAGCATAAGCCCAAGCACTAGTAGTTGGTGTTTATATGGCTTTAGATTATGGGATCTCTTTTTTGGAAATTAGAGGGGAATCATAGGTAGTCATTCAGGGTTTGAGAGTTCATAGGGATAGATCATGGAAATTTGAGAATATTTTGGAAATAATCTTGCCTAAAGTAAACTAGTTTGAGGATTTGAAATGTTCCCATTTCTTTTGGGAAAGTAATAAAGTAGAAGATTTTCTAGCGAATATGGGTATAGATCAAACTATGAATGAGAGAGTGAACAATGTTAGAGAATGCTAGGAAGATTACATTGGGCTAGAACAAATTGGATTGTAATATTAAATTTTATATAAATAAAAGGTGATAAACTTAATATTCATAGTGGTGAGAACTGATTTTATATGGGCTTTAATCATGTTTCATAATGGTGGTAGGTTCTTTTCCAATAATTGAGTTGGCAATTAGGTGTTGAATGATTAATAATTACTTCCATTGAAGGTAAGCATGCAAATTTATTGGTCATTATAGATTTTTGGGTGTATTTTTAGGGTGAAGGATTTCATTGAAATGGGTTTCAAAGGTGATTTTAGGGGCTAGGTTTATGGTTGCTTCATAATGTCAACATGGAGTAAAAATATGTGGAATCAATTAGTTGGCCTTTGATATTTAGTATATCAAAATATCATGAGATGGGATTCTCAAGTACCATTTCTAAAATGCATCTCTTTAATGAGTTTTGATACTAATGGTATAAGTTTTAGAGGCCATTGAAAAAAATTTGTGGGTGGAGCTGTTGGTAGTGAGAAGATGGGTGCATATAAATTCAAATGTAGCATCATTTTTTGCAAGTAACCTTTACATGGTAATGGTGGATAGAGATCAAATAAAAATGTTGGTTGATTTCTTCATTTGGATAGAACATAGAGTGGGAATCATGATAGAAATTGAATCTCTTCCTTTAGGTCCTTTCCCAACTCTACCCTTTTTAGGTAATGATAACATGGGTTTCATTCCTATGTCCTTTCATGATTTGGAAACTAGATTTTTGGATATGGTAAATTTCATACAAGAAAGAGATGAGGTGTGCTTAGATGATTAGAAGAAATAAGAGAATAGAGGTATTGTGATGCCTAAAATTAAGGATCTTTTGAAGCCAATTCCATTTATGTAAGAATGGTATCCATAGAGGAGGAATCCATAATGGGTACAAGTGATAAATGGCTTGCCAAAAGAGTTGCAAGGGGTATTTTCAAGGAACTACCTTGGTGGAAAGGAAAAATCAAGCTTATACAAGATCCTAAGAATAGTAAAAGTTGATTGAAATTTTTTAATTTGGAAGTGGTTGAGGGATCTCAGATAAGGTAGGAGTTGGTGGTGGTTGGATCAGTTTCATAAGTTAAATACTAGGAGGCATCTACTACCAATTTTAATAAGAAAGATAAGATTCTAGCTTTAGATGAATTATTGTTAAGTGATGGCAAGGTGGTAGATTTGATCATTTTGGATTAATTATAAAATTTTGGTAAATAAAGCTATAGATAGGTAGGTGATAATACTTTGTGGACATTTTTTGGTTTTGGTGACTAAAATTTAAATCAGTTAAAGTTTTTATCTAAAACTTATGGAATTTTATTAGTTTTGAAAGTTTATATGCCTTAAGAATGTTGATTGTTAAGCCAAACCAATGGGATTTTTTTGATTTAAATGTTTTTGTGGGATACGGACCCTTAAAACCCTATCATCGATCTAAAAAAATATTGATAGGCTAATATTTTAGCAATGAAATTTTAAATGCATAAAGTCTTAATATTTTGACAACTATTAGAGATAATGGCCCTTAATGACATTTGATAGTTTCTATTCATTGAAATGTACTCAAAAAATTATAAAATATAGTGATAGATAGGTGGGCAAGTGTTTAGGGATCAATGATGGGAAATAACATTGATAAAATAATGAATGCTTATATTAAATTCATAATAAATGCCAAAAATAAAATATCATATGTTGGAAAAACTAATCAAGGTGTAGGTAGACACTCATATTTGGTATTATATGTCATGCCCATATTAATTGTCAAATAAACTAACTAAAACACTATTTTTTTAATTATTTAATTAATTTTTGTATTTACCAAGTGATGTATTGCATAATTAGATTATAATAATAGGTAATGTATCTTACAACATTATGAAAATGTATTAGATGTAGTTAATCACATGAATTAGTTAACCACTTTTTTAAGTAGTGGAAAATTAATTCATTTGTGAATCATTTGAGGTTTGGTTCAAATTAATTTCCTTATCAAGTTAAACAAGAATGTGTAAAGTATTATTTATAAGTATATAATTCAATGCAAACATCTCTAAGTGAAAACTATTCCCCTAATGGGTTCCTATAATTTTCCACATAACACGAGGACTTATTTTGTCATTCACTTACTATTGTTTTCACCTAGTGAAACATGAAAACGTTAATAAAAATAAATAATGTGCCATATAAAAATGCCTCTTTTAACTATAATGTATTTTCATAGATTCAGGTGTATATATGAAAAGTAAACTATAATTGTACTAAGGAGAATCATCTAGAAGTTACATTTGGCACACTAGTTGATCATCATAAAACTTTAGGTGACACATTAGAATTGATAGGATTGACACACCATCACATTTGGAGGAGAATCATTAATTACAATCCTTTTACAAACATCACTTCAAGTGCTCATGAATATATAAAGGTGTTACTCTAATACAATCAACACATAGACTAATAATCATCATCTCATTATATGAATAATAGTAAGGATGATAACACTTAGAACTTAGATTGAACATATATGTTTTTATTTATCTATTATACTAATGATCCTTATAAAAGAGATAGTCTAATTTGAGGATTAGCGATATGAAAATCCCAAAATGTCTTAAGACCTAAGACTTGATGCCCCTCAACTAGGTGGAATCGTATTTACTTCTCAAAATTAAGGTTAAATGTAGTTCTCCATTTGAATGAGTGAACCATCTCCTCCAAGAGATGTCATCTCAAATGGGTTGGCTAGCAAATCCAAAGAAAGGAATAAAATTATTATGGTTTTAATAAGCTTATATAATCTCTACAAGTATAACACTAAATCATTAATTATTGAAAGTCATTATATCTTAGCATTTATTATCATATTTTAATGTTATTTATATCAAGATACAAGTCACTCCAGCATCTTAAGTTTATTTTCATATCACAAAAGTACCATCCCATAACAATATAATTTAGTCTTGTTATAATTATCTAGGAATCTTATATTATCTTAATCATCAAACAATTATGGAATTCTCACGATAATGAATCTCACATCAAATAATACTTAGTTGACATACACAAGATAGCTTCCATTAATGAAATTTATTTATTTATTTATTTCCATGTTTATGATCTTTAATTAACTTTATAGAAAACTAAAAGCACCACCTAGTTATATTATTAAGACCAAACATTGATTATCCTTACATCATACAAGGTTAACAAGGTAAAGAAATACACTAGACGTACAAAGGAAATCACCCTAATTCTTACTCACTATTGCCTACTCTTACTCCCAAAGTTGCCAGAATCAGGGTTAGTTGTAGTTCACCTATTTACAAACACAAGTGTTAGTCATTAATGTGACAAAAACATGCCTTCACCACATAACCTCATAATGTTTTCTCTTATAATTACCCCCATAAGTAAGATTATGTCCAATAATAGCCCATACATAGTTAGTCCTCACTAGGGTTAATAATATACATCCTTACACACATAATTAGACTCCCCAAGTTTGAGAAAAGTAATACAAGCTCTATTATAATCGTACATTCAAATTAGACAACTACCAACTATCTTCCCTAAGTAGAATAAAGTGTAACTAAAACACTATAAAAATAAAATATGTTTATGGACAATAATTCAAACTAACGATTCAAATGCATTTCTTAATCTATTAAGAGTGTTTATTAATTAATGACCAATTTTATTTATGAAAATATACACTAAACATTTGCCAAAGTAAATAATAATTCCAGCCAATGTTTCTTTCATGCCATTTCAAAGTTAATAAAATCCATATAAAAATACCATTTAATTAATTCACAAAGTAATTAATAATTATTTGTATGGTTTGATCATGTTTTCTAATCTATAGAAACTATGATTGTAGAATTAGAAAAAAAATCAATGGAATTATGTTGTTAAATCACCTAGCATTTTGAAATGACTTTTACAAGTTATAAAATGCTAAGAAGCTACTTGAGGATATTATATTGAAATATGAAAATTTTCAATTGTAAATTCAAGTGGTAAAAATATTTGGCTATCAGTATTGTTGTTTCCAAAATTAGCTCAGCTCATTTTTGGAACAACCCCCCGTGAAACTTGTTCGTTTCACCTTTTTCTCTCTATGATCATTTTTTTTTAGACGAGTTTTTCTCATTCTCTTATTTGATCAACTGACATCATTTGAAGTTCATAACATTTATTCATTATGTTTTCCACCAAAACGTGAAAGTTTTTACGATCTTGATATGACCAGTGGACCAATCTCCCTTTTCCCAAAGTTAGTCTTTTTCTTCCTTTTTCATGCATGGGCGGCAAATTTTGCCGCCAATGCATTTTTCCTTCATTCTTCATGCAGGAGTAGCAAAATTTACATCCCTTGCATCTAAAATGTAGGAGCAGAAAAATTTTCCACCCCTACATTTTTCTCCTTCCCATGCAGGAGTAGTGAAATTCACTACCCCTACATGTGCCTTTGATTTTTAGTGTAAGGGCGGCAAATTTTGCTGCCCCTACACTGCCTCATTTTTTTATGCATGGCATTTATGGCCACATGAATTGAGTGGTTAGGGCTGATTTTTGCCCCATTTAATCCCTTTTTGACCCCATTTGGATTTATTTCTTCAAATCCTCCTACTCTCTGCCTCTAGACGATCCAGCAAGCAGGAAGAAGCATTTTTGGATTCAACTTCTCATCACTCATCATTTTATAGGTAGGTATTTTGTTTTTCATATTATTTCATTTTATTCCTCTTTCTTAGGTTTTTTTCTTGTTTTTGTCTTTGTTTTCTCCTTTTCCCCTTGTCTCTTCCTCCTGTCACGATATCTTCCCTTTCCACTGTGCACCTTCTCTCCTCTTCCATTCCTCCCCATTTGGCCCTCATCCTTTTCCTCCTTATTAGGGAGGTAAAATTCACCACCCTTCCTTCCTTTTCCAAGATTTCCTACTTGTAAAGGGTGGTGGATTTCATCACCCTAACAAATCCCCCTTCTCTCTCTTGTATCGACAGCAAATTTTGCCACTGATGCAGGTCTACTCGACCCAGATGCACTGGCGGTAAATTTTGTCACCGTCACACTTGAGTTCAAAGGTGACAAATTTTACCACCCTTACACTTTTTTGCCCAGCATGCATAGGTGGAAAAATTTACTACCGGTGCATTTTTTCCACCTCTCATGCACAAGTGGCAAATTTTTTGCCTATGCATGCAAACTGTCCCACATGCTAGGACAACAAATTTCTCTTCCTTGCATATTTTTCTTTGATTTCTCTAACTCTAGAGAAATATTCATTCCTTCCATTTTTTTCCTCCTCCCCATTTTTCTCTCATTTTCCAACCTGCCTTCACCTCAGCCCTGTCAAGTGCCCTTCCTTAGTCATGATCACCCAATGTGCAAATTCCTTAATTTGTCCATTTTTCCCTAATTACACGATCATGATTCTTATTACAATACCCGCTGAGGATTCTCATTCATTAGTGCCCTATCAACAAAGGGTTGTTTCAATGATTGAAACTTCTTCAAAGAAGTCAAAGGCTATGAAGTACCAGTATCAAGGTTTTTTCCCAAACACCTTGATCACTTCTAATGTCGATGATATTAGAGATACAGAGATAGGCCATGTGGATATGGTTGAGTTTGTGGAAAGAAACAAGGTGACCAACCCAAGCTTAGAGATGAAGAGAATCATTGAGAGAAACATCCACTTAGTCTCCTCTTTCCCTATAGTGATGCATCACACAGAGTTCATCCTCCAGTGTGCCCAGTTCTATAATAAAGAGACCAGGTCAGTGTCAGATGCCAATGGTAACATGATAATTTGGCTAGACCCTAAATTTATTGATAAAGTCTTCATGTGCCCTCCTACTACTGACATGTTGAAAATTGACTTCATTGAGGCATAAAGGGAGTATGACAAAGATCCTGAGAGGGAAAAAAAGGTGATGAACAATAGGTGGCTCAAGACTCCTAGAGCCAACTTGTCTAGATAGCCACAAAATTTTCTAAGGAGTGATTTCATAAAAGAATTTGGTGACTTGATTACTCTTCTTAGTAGAGTAAGAGTTCAACCATCTTCTTCCCAATTCCATGAATGAATGTATCCCTTTATCAAGATAATCCTACAAGGGAAGCAAGTCATCTTTTGGGGTGAGCAGATCAACAACACTCTTTATGAGTAGTTGACAAAAGTGTCTACTACTTTGAAGTTCTATATGACTTCATACTTAATGTACATTATAACTTTGATGTAAACCTTTCCAGGTTTGACAATCAAAGGAGATAGAAGAACCACCCCAGTTTCTTCATATTACCCTCAGCTAACACTAAAAGGATCAATTCATCACTTTAAAAGGGTAAATGATGCCTTATTCATAGTGTTTTTATGCATTTTCAATCCTAAACTTAAACAAAAAAGAGTATCAGATGAAACCTAGATGGTCATTAATGACTTTGGCTACATGTTTCTATAATTTCCCTCCTTTTGCTATCTACGAGTTGGCTTTTTCCAAGGCTATCCCTACATGCTCCCCCAATTTCCATCTGACAAATTAGTCCTAATAGAGCTGTGTAGGGAGATTATTATCATTAATAAGTAAATGGAACTAAAAAATCCAGGTTTTAGGTTCCCAATAGAAATTGGTAGATACTCAGTTTTGACTATAGCCAAAGCAAGGGTAATGGAGAGAAAAATGCAACTAGTCACCATGAAGCAATTCAAGAGAAGGTCCAATTTTGAATATAAGGGTGTCAAGGATATGATCTGAATAAAGACTCAATTTCATGAGCCCATGATTGAGGACATCTAAGTAGACTTTAAAATAGTAGAAGAAATCAAAAGGATGGACTATAGCAGGCTGACTCTAGAGTATATTGAATATATAGGGCTTACAGATATTTCTCCTAGTCTAGTTGATGATAAGAACATAATTAACAGTAGATACCTAGTTGAAAAGGTTGTTAACTCTCTTATTCCTCTAATTCAATGGTCTAAAAAGGAATTAACTTCTTTAAGAAAGAGATTCAAACCAATATTGGCTAACACCAATGATTGGCTAGTGGCCAAAGGAATCACGTTGAAAGAATTTATCACAGGATTAGAGGATAAATTCTAGAAAGAAATAAGGAAGAGAGTAGAGAACAAAACTAAGAATAAAGGCAATGTTCATTCCCTGTTTAGGCCTCACAAGCCTAAAATCATCTTTGTGTCGAAGAAATCAAAGGTTGTCGAGGAGCCAAAATCAATAGCTATGGGGGTTGGAGAACAAAGCACTCAAGAACAGGTAGCGAAATAGATGGAGATAAATGATAGGCCTAAAAAGTAGCAAAGAAATAAGACTCTATCTCCCTAGGAAGGGGAAAAACCACTTGCAGGGGTATCTTCTTCACCACCTCAATCCCTTGTGGCATCTCCTTCACCTCTTTCTCCCATTAGTGTTCCTTCTTCTAGAGCCACCTCTCCTTCTAGATTTATGTTTAGTGATCCTCAAGCCACTTATAGAGACATCCTTCAAGCATAAATTTTTGGAGATAGCTAAACCTCCATAGGATGTAACCCTAGAGGATTTTGAGATGAGCAGCTATTCCATTTCTCCTGTTGAGTTAGGAAAAGTCACTCACGAGGGTGTAAAGAGTGACCTACAGTTAGTAATGGATATTATGGTCCAAAAATTTGATAGGGAAAAGGAGATGAAGGATTATTATAAGGCAGAGGTAGAACAATTGACTGCGGTAGTCAAGAAATTCACTCTTGCTCCTGAAGCAGCAACCCCAGAAGCCTTTTCCATAGACGATCTTCTTATCTAGAAAGTAGAGAAAAACTATATGAAAGGGAAAGTACTAGAAGATTATATAGAAAAGATGCATACACAAGGAATTTTCTTACTTATAGAGGTTACTGAGAAGATGAAGAAAATGAGGACAAATTTAGAAGACCTTGTCTCTCTTATTTCTCAAGATATTGATAGTACAAATAAATATCTTAGCAAGTGGGTAGAGATGAAGGATCTAAAGAAACACACCTTGGTATCAATCAGTGTCATTGCCAACAAATACTCCTACATTGAAATCAAAGAATCATTGATATACATGATCTAGGTACTTAAAGAGCTGATCAAAGATCTCAAGTCTTCCAAGGATGCTAGTGAGAAAAGTGACACAGGCCTATTGAACAGACTTGAGGAATTGTCTTGTGATCTCACCTCTAGAGATAATCAATTTCTTTCAATAGAAGAGATAATTCAAGAATTCAAAGGCATGATCTAAAGGGATTTCTAGGAGAAAGCAATTTTAATGACTTTTGTGGATAACATCTTAGATACTCAGTTAACTCTAGATAATCTAAGAACTAGGTTAACTAGTCATGCCAAAGCAATCATAGCATTGAAATATGCTACAATCAGAGCCAAAGTGATCTTCAAAAACACCATTGTGCTAGACAGCATAGGAATTCAAGCATCTATCACCATGTATGATGTTCATCTGAAGAAGTCCGGTAGCATGATTTGAATCATTTCTCCATTCTCTCTTCTTCCTCTCTTCTCATGTACTTTTGTCATGTAAAAGTGCATTCACTTTTGTAATATGTAATTACATGTAACAATCTAGAAAATATCCCAAATTCAAAGATGACTCATCTTTGACTAGATATTTTAATATTTTAATCTTTTTTCAATTTTGAAGGTTTCTTCCTATATATAGAGGGAACCTCTTTTGTAAAAATATCTCTAGATAATTGAGAGCAAAAACTCTGTTGAAATTGAGACACTTCTTGAGACTTTGTGCTCAATTTGTAAATCATATTTTATTGAATGAATGAGAAATAGGCTTATTTCAGACTTTGTGTTGGAGTAATTTGTGTTACTTAGGAAATAGTTCTTATGTTCTCTTTCCTGATAATCTCTCATCTGTTCAATTTAATAATCAAAGTGTATGTATTGAAATTATCTAAAGATGGTTCTAAAAGATAAAAGAAAGACTTTGAGCTACTTTTATCTTGGTAACCCTTTTATTCATTGTAGTTTTAAGCAAAGACTTTGGGCTTTATTTCACTTTATTGTTACATGTGTTCTGAATCAGTGAAGAAGGCAACGGAAGACTTTGTGCTTTCATAGGTTTTCTTGTGGACCTTGTTACTAATTTAAGAGATTTTCTTCTCTACAATGGATACCATTCCTGAAAGAAAAGGAATGCTTTCAGCCATCGACTAGGACTTCTCTCTTTTGTTCTTTGGACATCATCTCTGAAAAAAGAGAGATGGATGGTACTATACTACCCTGAGTATTATTTTTTGCTTACTTATATATACATATAGCATATAAGTGATTCATAGGTAACCTCCCCTTGATGAGAGGAGAGATTTATCTCATTAAGATGTGGTAAACTTACACTTTTTATGGCATAAATCTCATTATACCGAGGTTAATATACCCATTTTGTCATCAGTTAGTTGATGACAAAATATTCACCCAACAAGTATAATAATTTTAAGCCATAATAAATACAATTTGATTCTCATTTTAAATTAATTTCACTAAAAATTATTTATTTTAGACAAGTTTCAATTAAGTTTCACTAGAATATTATAATTTTTTTTGTAACTGGAAACTTATCTATATAATTGCCTAGTTTTCATAGGCTAAGCGAAAGGTGGAAAAAAATTTAAGGCCTTCCATTAAATTATATATATAACAACATTTAAGTTTTCATATGAAGAAGGTTACAACTCCAACATTTAATACATCACCATTAGGTGAAGGTTTTGAAAGCATTACTAATTATATCAAATAATAATATTAGACCTACAAAGCTTATAAGAAAGCATTCACTTAGAGTCATAAAAAAATTATAAAAAGAAACATAGATGTAATGAGATTCTATAATAAGGCCCCATATCTTCACATATAAAACTAACATTCAATGGCATGTTTTCTATCACCCACTATGTATTTAGTGGCAAGATTTGAGAATAGCCCCTAGTATTTTTAAATTTTTATAAAATCTTAAGACAACTAACAACTAGTAACCATTATTATTCACCAATAACTAATAGCCTACTATTTTATATATTACCCACCTACATGGGCATTATTTTCTAGTTAAGGATTCATATGAAAATATCTCAATACATTATAACTACATGCATTTTCAAAAATATCAATATTTAAAGTTTATAGTTTAATGAAGGATAAAACATATAATATTTTATGAATATAACTCTGCCCACACCTATTATAGTTAATTTAATATATTATCATCTCCATAACCTTGATATCCAAAGTATAATGGTATTATTTCTATTACATGAAGCCATGTCAATAGTAATTAATTAACATATATAATAAAATATTAGAATTTGGCCATCATTTTATAATTCTCTCCATGTTAAACCTTGGGTAAATCTATCCTCAAGGCTCAAAATTTAGGCAACTTGTATCAAACTACATACAATCACTATTCTTTATTTTTATCATGCAAATTCTTATTTGAAAGTTAATTTTATTGCATTGTATTAACTTTTTATGTTAATAAGAGATAATAAAATTAATCATGTGGTGAGTGCATGGTCCTATTTATTGATATGAATGATGTTAAATTCTATTATAAGTCTCATAGTTTACAAGATCAACTCTTTAGGTTATCGATATGAATATACTTAACTAATTATGTAAGAAACCTTAATCATATGTGTCTTAATATTTTAAGCACCTTATGTTTTAAGCATAAATACATTCACATGATAATTTAAATTTCTTCCATAATTTAATTAATTCTCTGACCATTTCACCTCGGTCTCAATATGAGCTACATACAACCCTTGGTTAAAGACTAAACTTGGCCTAATTGGCTTGTCCATATTTGAACACTCAAAAAGCATATGCAAAAATTATAAAAAGAGTACTAATGTCTTCAAAGGCTTCAATGTGTAATTACTGACCTCAAATATATACTCAAAACCTTAATTTATCTCCATTCAAAAGGAAAAATGATAGTTCTATTTCTATAACTAGCTTTTAAAGTTGCCAATCTCATCTATAATTGTCAATATCCTCCATTAATATTACTAAATATTTCTATTTTATGCTAAAATTACTTCAAACTAGAGAAAAATAACATAGGAAAAATGATGGAAAGAGAAGGCATACATACAACATTATTAAAAAAGTGATATCTTCTTCATTACTAAATGAAATTCTATGATTCATATGTTTTGGGAAGCAAGCTCCATGGAAAACAAAACCCATAAATTATATAAAAAGGTTTTTAATTTTCTTTTTTATTTAATAATGAAATGATAAGAACAAATAAACTATTGAAAATTTATATATATATATATATATATATATATATATATATATATATATATATATATATATATATATAATTTACATATTAGAAATAAGATAAAAATAGTAAATTTTCAAGCTGATATGTAAACCTCAATCAAAGTGATTTTATGTTGATTGTGACCAGAAAATACCTAAAAAAACATGTGAACTATATCATAATTCAAATTAGGAATTTAATTTTTTTTTATAAGGCTATGATAGAGGGATAAGACATAATTTAGCCTTATCCATTGACTAAAATTACATCATGGTTGAATATGGAACTCATTTTTTGATCTAGGTGCATGTGGCTATCTATAAGGGCTTATTCTATGACTGTGTGTCCCAAATTTCTATGTAAAAAAATTGAAAAATACAAAACCTATATAATGCACATAAACCAAGTAGAGATCAATTTATAAAAGAGGAGAATAGGGTTAAAGGAATAGTCAATCTACCCTCATAAAACCTTGCATAATATGAGTGTTGCTTATATATCATAAAAGGGCCTCAAGCCAATGTAGATATCCCTCCTAAAATGAGTGTGTGAATCTTGAATTTGATATATGAATTCAACTAGATAAATTGATTTGATCACTTAATAATGAGTACCCTTGACCTACAATAAAATATATTCAGACTTAGTCTATGACCATTAGAGTGATTCAAAATTGGAATTGGAATGAATAGTGATTTTTCTCAATGTGCAATATAATTTCCAAGTCATTTCTAGATATGTTTAGATAATCCATGATGTGCTTATATAAAGTAATATTTTGAATGTTCCACGAATGGACCTTGCTAAGATTACAAGAGGGTAAAACATAACATCTCAAATTAAAAAATTTACCATTCAAACATAAGGGACAAGGCCACACTAGTGGTGAAGGCCACAATGCATCCCTATCTATCTTAGTTTCAAGATGTTTTATGGAATAATAAATGTTCCCATAAATATTTCAAGTTAATGCAATGGAAAATTGTCCAAGAAAGGTAAATATGTTAATTTTAAACTTTTTTAAATAATTAATTATTAAATTTGAGTGTCTACATTTTCCTCTAATTTATTCTAGTGATGTGATGAAGTGAAATTACTATAGTAAAGTAAATGCAAACCTAATTGATGTAGGGACATCATGCATATTAACCAATTTGAGATGGTACTTGTTTATTAATATGTTTTTTGAGGTATAAAAGAGTCATATTATTCCTTATCATTCATTTTTAGTGCTTATAAGATGATGAATTAGCTTAGAGAGCTCAATTGGTGGTTTCATGCCAATTTCAAATTTGAATTTTCAAATTGCTTAAGTTGTAAAATAATAGGTAAAGGATACATGTTTCTATAAATTATTACATTTGTAATTGGTTATATAAGTTATTCCACATAGTATGGAGTAGGTTACAATATATTAAGGTCAAAAATCATCTCTAACTACTATGTGTACTTAAATAAGTTTGTTTGTTTTGTGAATCTTCTCATTTAGACAGGTCAAAGAGCAAATTTCGGACTTCAATTGCACATTAATTGATGGGAAAAATAAATCATTAGAGGATAAGAAATATACCATAATTTTACTATATCCCAAAGTAATGACAAATCCTTAAACATTTTGAAATTGTTCATATCCTGGTTACACAGTATGGAAAAGGTTCATGTATGGTAGTCTATGATTGTAAAAACTATATTTTACATAGTTTATGAGAAGAAGAGTATTTTATGATTTAATAAATTTTATTTTATGTTAAATACCCTTTTTATTTTTTAAATATATAATTGAATTATATAAAGTGTTTTAAGGTCTCACAGACCTTTTTTCTTCTACATAAACTCTATTTTGTGATCAAAAAACCTATTTTCAGTCCTTTATTTATCGATAAAACTTATGCATGGTCTCCATATAAGTGTTGGAGAAGTTTTATATGGTATATAATAGGCTCATACAATCATTTTATTGAATAAATAATCTTTAATCACCATAATTTATCATCATATAGCTCTCGGGTTCTATAAATTTAGAAAAACCCTAGTTTCAAGGTTGAGGATACAAAAAGGGTCATAAAATTAGTTTTAACCTTTAAAAAATTATAAAATTTTATTAATTTTTTTATGAGATATTTAATAAATATATTCAAGTGGTTTGAAGTTTTTTGGATGTGTATGGACATCATACTAGCTGACTATGTGCACTTAAAACTAAGAATTTTGAGTTTTAATGACAACAAAGTGAGATATTTGTCTAAATTATTCAATTTTGGGTCTTGTAAAGTTAATAAAAGGATTAATAACATTTAAAATGTTTTCACATACCTATTATAAGTGCTATTTTTATAATTAAATCCATACTTTGAGATTTTACCTTTTTGAGTACCAATTAGGTCTCTAGGTCTAAACAGGGTATTAGACTATTTTGTAAACTACCTCATAAAACCAATATATAGATTGGATTTAGTATTATAAATAGGTTATTTATGATGTTTAAAATAATTATAAACCCTTTGGTATTATTTTTATTCAATCTTCTATCTTTAAAATCCATGGTATATGACTATCATAAAGGCATGTTTTGAGATAAAAGAGTAAACTTGAGCAAGTAAGTTGAGTGTTTTAAGAGAATACCAAGAGAGTGTATCATATTTAATATTAAATAAAAATATTTTACATTATAAAAAGGTCCAAGGTTAGATAATTAATGTAAATAATGGTATCAAGGGCTATATCAAGAGAAAAAATAATTAGATAAGTGACCAATGTAGTGTTGCTTGAAGAGGTTAGAAATCTAAACACTAGAATAAAGGTAATGGAACTATAAAAAAAGAGAGGATTTTATCTTGGATATGTCAATGATATATATTATTAAGGAGGTAAATAAGAACCATGGACAATGTAGCTATAAGGACCTGAAAAGAGGATTATGAAGCTGATAGTGGGAGCAACCTCCAAACCAAAGTTAGATGTACCTATTTATGATGTAAATTTTAATGTTGAAAATTTAATCAATTAGATTATTTCCTTGGATAAATATTTTGAGGATTAAAATGTTGAATAAGAAATGAAAGTGAAATTTTTAGTGACAAAATTGAAAGGCCATGCTTCTCTATGGTGGGATGGTATACAAACAAAGAAGAGAAAGAAAAGAAAGGGGAAAATAACCAGTTGGGACAAAATGGTGTCAATTTTAAAAGGAAAATTTATGCTTAAGGATTATCAAACCAACGTTTTCAAATAAATTATGAAAATAAATAGAAAGACATGATGGAAAAATAGTACACAGATTAGTTCTATAGGCTAATTATAAAGGTTAGCCACACAGAGGAAGTCTTGGAAAATGTAGAAAGATATTTGAATGGTCTAAAATTTGTTATAAAAGATGATATCACTCTTATTATGCATACATTAGTTTATAAGGCATATCAATATGCCTTATAATCAAAATAAAATATTTTAAGAAAGGAACCTTCACATGTTAGGGGAAGAATCAAACCCTATGGGGGTAGAGGACAGCAAGGAGGAATGAACCAACCTCAAGTTCATCAAGGATAAACTATTAAATTTAAAAGAGTAGCATCACCTTTACGAGGAAAATCTCCTTTAAGAGAAAGAGGTCATTTTTATAGAGGTAGAAGTGGAGAATTTAGTGGTAGGTGTTTCAAGTGTGGCAAATATGGACATAGATCATATGAATGCCTATAACATCCATCTACCAACCAAGCAAGTTATCATGTCACTAAAATAGAGAAAGAACAAAGTTTAAGTACTCATATCCAATAAGATGCTCTATAATAAGGATAATCACTATTAATGAAGATAATCTCGCTAAAACCGACCAAAGAGCTTAATGACCCACCTCAAAGAAAACACTCTTCGAAACTATATTCAAGGCCAAGGGTAAATACTGCCAAGTGATCATTGATAGTGTATATATTGATTAAAAAGATGGTTAGATCAAGAATTAGTCATGAAAACCAAGAAAAATGCATAAATAACTAACAATTTAGGCCAACCTATTCAAAGGTGTTTGCAAATAACAATTAAGAGTAAATGAAAGAAATAAAACACACATTACCTTCCCAAGAGAATCCCATCATCCTAAATAGATCAAAATTATGTTCTTCCCCTTGATTTTATGCTGAAGTCTTCAACAATGGTGCAATTCAAGCTCCTCCACCATCTAAAGAACACCAACTATAAACTAGGCTTATGCTATAAAATCAAGGTTGTTCCTATCAATGAAGCTATCCTATTGAAAATTAAACATAATAATAAACACACACAAAAAGTTGTGGAGATAATTTTTCATAATAAGTTTACACAAATGAAGATTAAAAAAGTGAGTGAAAGGCCTCTTATTTATAGATTTTCCAAATTGATCAGGATTAACCAAGATCATCCATCTTGAGATCAAGATGTGTGGTCATGAATTAATCCAATTATGTGAATAAAATTCATAAATATCCTCATAATGATTTGGCATTAAGGGGTATTAAAAAGGCATGGTAAGCATAATCCTAATATTTGTTACATTTATGAATTATGGATGCCACCTCAAAAATGACCGCACTTGATGATGCAGTTAATAGGAATCAATTTCCAATAAATAAATATTTAATAACTTCCATGGAATTCTTGTTTAAGGTCATAATTTGGCTTAATTTTCCTAAGATTAATAAAGATTTAGTGAAATTCTTTGGAAATTGATGCACTCCATTAATCAAACTAGTCAAAAAGTTATAGTATTGGGTCATAATTTGATTGGACAGGAATTAGAAGGTGATGTTAGTTGTGTATAAAATGTCATCCCATTTAGGATGTTAACATAAAATAACACATGCACATGTCTTGTGCTTCTAAATTAGAAGAAAAGAGTGATCCAGAGCACCAAAATGCATTTTCATCATTTTGAATCAAAATGATTTGTTCAAAGTTCATAACCACATAAAATGCATTGCCCCATTTAGGGATACATTAGCCTAAATGGGCACTTGTAAATGAAAATATTGAACCATTTAGCACATTTAAGTGATTTTGACCCAATTTTTGTGTTTTCATAAATTTTGAGTAAGATTGATAATTTTAACAAAAATGGTGTTAGGAATTGGATGTCTATATTTTCCCCCTTTTTAAGAAGGTATAGCGAGACATTCAAGAGAAGTAATGTCTTTTCAAAGAAAAGATTTGTCAAGAATAAATTGGAAGGAAATGACCCATAATTCCCCCTTGAGAGGACATACAAGGATGAAAAAGAATGAAGGACTCTCAAAAAGAGAGAGAAAATGAAATTAACCTGTGAAATAGATTAAATATTCATGAGCTAATACTTGCATATGTTGATTACATCAATGATCAAAATATAATTAGAATATAACGGGCCCTAAATATGGAGGGAATGGGAAGGATATAATCCAAAAATAGAATTGACACATTGTGAACACACCCAAAACTAGGGTCCAAGTTACACATTTCAAAATTAATCAATCATGAGACAAGTTACACAAAAAAATACTGTCAGAATGAGGGAAAAAGTCTGTAGAGCTTAGAATTAGAAGAAAATGAGAACTTTGTATCCAAAGAAAATAAATAATAAGTTGCTCTTATAGATTGAATTTGATCATGTGTTAATAATTTTTCCCTATTAGGGTTGATTTTGGTACTAATAAAGAATGGTCTGGCCTTGTGGGGCTGATTTGATTCAATGGTTGGTTCAAATATTTTTCCCCGATAGGGAAAATTTTCAATCAAAATCTCAAGGAGATAACCTAATTCATATATTAAAGATGATCAAGTGTAAACATAGATACGATGGTATAATGGTTTTAAAATCCATAAAAAATCATGCATACAAGAATTTATAAAGTGATGAGAGAGATTAAAATAAGAATGAAGATGGCTGAGTTGACCCAAGATACATCATATATCTAAGTTCCACCTACATAGTCGAAATTGACCTCAAGTAAATGTAGTTCACCCAAAAGTGAGAGAGAATGGAATGAGGAATGAATAAAAATGACCAGTGTTCGATTACACTTATGATGTATGCTAAAAGATGCATGTCTTACATATAGATGAGTGCATGATAATACATTAGTACCTAGTTTCATTATTGTTCTTGAGAGTTTTTCATTAGAGATTCATTGATGTTGAGACTTAGAACTAAAGCACAAAATGTTTACTATAGAAAAATTAAACTATGCATCACAAGTATAAAGAATTTATAATGACATTACATTTCAATTTTACTGAGCCAGTTCAAATATGAATTTTTATAACTAAGGATAATGATAAAATATTACCAAGGCCAAAGTTACAACCATTTAGATTTTTAAAAAAATAAATACAAAGACAAAGAAAAATAAAAACATAAATGAACCGAACTTAACATCAAGATATGAATAATCAACATTCAATTAAGAACAAAAATGTATAAAAAAAATTAATAACATGAGATCTAGATATGAATAATCAAGACCCATGTGGACCATCAAATTGTTCTTGGAAAAACAAAAGAAAAGAACAAGACCAAACAATAAATTAAAATACCATAGAAACAAGAGGAAACACCCAAAGGAATGAAGAATAAATGAAATGAAGGGATAATAAATCACAACAAAACACCAATTAAATTCAAATAAACACACACCAAGAAAAAACCATGTTAGTGTGGTTTAAAACCAATTATTCAGGTATGTGTAGTAGAGGCATTACTATCTACAATAATGTAACAAAAACATGGACACAAGGTTTCTTCCAAGTGAAATGGAAAAAATCCATAGAATAAAAATGGGAGAAAGAGAATAAAAGGAAGGGGGTGCCCGAGCTAACTCTATATGTACAAAGAGAAATGGACGTTGCCTATATAGTTTCATGGATGCATGGTCAAACATGAACTTTAGGCAAAATTTAATTCTCTCAAGAATTTATATAGAATAAAAAATGATGAAAATAAAACATGATTAATAATATATAATAAATGAGAAATGGGCTCACAAAACTATGAGAGCATACAAATGAGAATGATGTTACAAAATGGTAAGTGCATGGGAAAATAACTTACAAAATAGCAAGAGCATGGAGATCAAAATGTAAAAAAAATAAGATAATGTTTTTGTTCTTATGTGGATAATTTTCTAAAGTTTTTGGTTTTTTTTTAATAAAATATTTACCAAATGTCTAGGGGAACCAACTAATCAAGGAGATGCACGTCTAAGAGTAGAAACTCCAATAATAGCTAAGCTAGCTGCAACAACACATGCTCATAAATCGGCGAGAGTGAGAATCCTGTGAAGGCAATAATGCCTACCAAATATTATTAAAATAATAAGACAATGTGAAGCATAATATAAAATCTGAAGAACCATGTAATAGGAAAAAACCATATGTTGTGGTATCCATGTCCACTTGTTTATAGAAAAAGATGCAAAGTATTATTCTTATTGATCTACTTTACAGAACTAGCATTGAATGTGTTTATAGTGCTTATGTGTCATAATCAAGATCATAATTCATTAAGGGATAAAATTTTATAAGTTACAATAGCTCAAGACATAAAAAAGAATATGGTTCTCAAAGAGAATGGTCCAGAATGAATATGGTCCAAAAAAGGGTGGTCCAAAGTGGGAAAAAATATGTTTAGATTGCTAACACTCCAAATCTTTCACTATTTAGAGTCATGAAAATAATATGGTTCTCAAAATAATGGTCCAGAGTAGGTCAAAATGAATATGGTCTATGAGAGGATGGTCTAGGATATAATGGTAGGATAAAATTATTCATCACAAGTTACCCCCAAGTAAGGGGTCTTGTAGACAATGGTTCCAATCTATCAAGTGTAGAACCTCTTAAGGCGCATAATGTTCATGGACTCTAGAAGTTCTTCACCATTCATAGTAGCAAGTTGATATACCCTTGATCCATAGTTTGTTGTGATAATATATGGTCCCAACCAATTAGGTTGAAACTTACATTTTTTCTTATGTTCAGTGTTTGTGTTCTTATGGTTTTATTTCAAGACAAAATCACCAATATCAAAATCCTGAGGGAGAATGCACTTGTATCATTTCTACAATCTATCTGATAGGCTTGTAATTTTTCTAGGGCATCCAAATGCTTACCATCAAGAACTTTTAGTTCTTGTAACATTGTGACTCTATATTCTTTATCATATTCAATATGTTCCAAATATACTTGTAATGAAGGTATCTCGATCTCAATCAGGATGATAGCTTTTATTACATAAACAAGGGAGTATGGAGTGGCTCCTATAGGGGTTTAATGACTAGTTTGATAAGTCTAAAGGGAAGGAAAGATTTGAAATTGCCAATTACATCCAACATCATTAACAATCTTATTTAAAATGGATACAATGGTTTTGTTGGATGCTTTAACTTATCCATTGCCTTGTGGGTTATATGGGGTGGATTTATTATGCTTGATTTTGAATTTTGAACAAAGGTTTTTTACATCTCTATTTACAAAGGATCTGTCATTATTAGCTATCATGTATATTGGGATGCCATATCGACAAATGATATGGTAATGAATGATTTTGGCTATCTACTTGTAGGTAACATAAGTGAGAGGAATGGCCTCGATCCACTTATTAAAATCCTTGATAATAGTTAAAATGTGTTTATGGCCATCTAAAGATGTGGGGTTTAATTTTCCAATGAGATCAGGGCCCTAAGTAGATAATGACCATGGTGTTGTGATCAGCTATAGTGGTAAGGAAGGTGCATGTATCAAATTTCCATGTTATTTCAAGCATATGTCTCTAATTTTTTCCAATAATAGCCTATTCTGAGGAGCTTTTTATCTAAGACTACATCATTGATGTGGGCCCCACACATTCCTTCATTGTTAGCTTGGATTATTTTGAAGATAAATAATGAAATAGCATTCCATCATATCCATTGTGATAAAACATGTATCTAAGGAGGGTATAATGGGTTAGATGGTGAAGGAATAGTTTTTTTTAGTTATTGGATAGGTCAGGTGGAAAAACACGATCATAGAAATAATTATAATAGTCTTGATACTAAGGTAGTTGAGGTGGGGGATTGGGACCAACAATAGAACATGCCCTTTCTAAATTTGGCATAATATGTGAACATTGTATAATATTCTCAATAAAAAATTGATACTCTTTAGCACCACCATCAATATATATCATGGACCTAATCGTTGTCATTACATCAGTAGATCTATTGTTGTTCCTTGGTATTTGTTCAAAATATAGATATTTAAAATGAACCTTGATATTATCAAAAATGAGCTTGTAGGGTACAATCTTGCCATCTTTAGTTTGATACTAATTAGTGGTTTGATTGATGATCAATTATGAATCACCATATACCATTAAGTTTTAAATATCCCACTATATTGCAAGATTCAATCTCATAATAAGTGCCTCATACTCAGCCATATTATTTTTATAATGAAGATTTATGTGAAATTATTTAGGAATCAAATCCCCTTGTGGTGTAATAAACTATATGCCAGCTCCAAATCCATGAGAAGTGAAGGAACCATCAAAATATAGCTTCCATTATTCATGTTCATGTTATATTCCCTCCACTATCATGATAGAGTCATCTAAAAAGTTGAATCTATGTGGTTGAGTGTCTATAAGAGGTGCCTCTAAAAGTTGATCAACAATAACTTGACCCTCGATAGATTTCTAATTATGGTACTCAACATCAAATTTTATAAGGAGCATGACCCATTTACCCATATTTCTTATGAGATCTGGTTTAGATAATAAAAATCTGCGAGGGTCCACCTTAGTGATGATAATTAGTTTATTGTTCAGCATTTAATGTCACAACTTTTGGGAAGCAAAGACCATATCTAAATATGCCTTCTTAATAGGCATATAATCATGTTCATAATCCACCAGTGTATGTATTAAATAATTTATTACATGTTATTTACCTTTATCATCATGTTGGACCAAAAGTGTCCCTAGTGCATGCTTAGTTGTTGATATGTAAAGAAACAGTGGTTGTATACACATAATATTTTCAAACTTTTATCACTTACTTACACTTTGTATCTTTTAAGAACCCATCAAGTCTCAATATCTCTAAGTGAATGCCTTAATGGGTGCACCAAGAAAGGGGTGGGTAAACCATTGGTGCTTCATAATATTATTATCCCTTTTTCCACTTTCCATCTACACTTGTCTCCTAAAACCATTTAACATAAGCTTATTCTTATCTATTGTACCCATTCTATCCATTTTTCATGCCTTACCCTCCTTTTCCTTTCCTCATTCCCTTTTATACAATCAATTGTACTAGGTCAACTGGTTTGACCATGTACTGTTAAGGGGTATTTTTCACTTTTTAACTTGTTAGCCCTTCGACTAACCTAGTGAATTATCTCCCAAAAACATATATGGTCGACCCCATACAACTAACACTTTTAGAAATATTTATGGTAAGGTATACCTATATATATAATTTCATTTCCAACCATTTGATAATATAGAAGTAAAGAAGAATAAGTGTGAATGAACATCTGCATATTAACCATTATACTTAAGGAATAAATCTTAGGGTTCCATACTTTCTTTGGAGATATAAACATCTTCTTGTGGAGAAATATTTTGGATGCATAGATAGGTTGTGTAGCATATATATAATTTGTCTTTGCTATCCTTACATACCAAAATAATCTCTTGTGAAACACCTTGGCCAAGGGAGAGATTGAGGCTTAGCAGGTTCATCTTCAAAGGTAAGTATTCCTAACTTTATTTATCCTTTATAGGAGTAGATAGATAATGTAGTTGTGATTCTATTTCATGCATTAGGATTTTGTATACATTTATGTGAGTATATGTATTCTATGCATGTTTAGTTTAGTTTATTTTTAACCCCAACTTTGTGCCACAAGATTTTGTGAACACTAAATTATATTTACTTTATTGTTATTATAATAAGTGAAATATCAAAACCTAGGACCCCCTTAAAGTTATTTCATGATTGTTTTAATATATAGGATTTGGAAACCTCCTTAACATATTTTATTATGACAATTGATCACCTAATTGATTCTATCATATCTCCATATTGGTCATGTTCCTGATTAGCAAATGTAGTCCCAATTCAAAGTGTAGGTATGCTCTATCTTCTCCAAGATAGGATTGATTTATAGACATGACGCATTTTTTATTGCAAAAATTTAGTAAAATTTATGTGAACTAACTATTATAGGATTTTTTTACTTATTTTATTCTTTTGACATCATTACTTTTATCATATATTTTCCATACTAGGTCGACTACACTGACCCAACTCTAACTTTTATGTGCAAGTTTTTAGGTACTAGCTACTGGATCAACTCAGTTGACCCAATACAAGTTTTTAGATATTCATACTTATAATCTAGACTACTAGGTTGACCTAATCGACCCTATACATTTTTATGCATCATGTTTAGCATACTAGGTCAACCCAGTCAACCCTCTACATTCTAGGCACTTAGAAATAGGTTTTTGCAAAGCTTGATCAACCTAGTCGACCTAGTTAGTAGAATTTTCAAGAATATATCAAGGTTATTGAGAATAAATATTAATTATCTACATCTATAATCCACCAAGGTTACTTTCTATCTCTTTGTCTCTTTCTTTACAGTCTTTCCTTTTATAGTTTGTAGTCTTTAAAACTACCCCTACATAGTCAACTGGATCAACCTTGTCGACCTAATTCTATGTTTTATGTGTTGTTTGGATAACAAGGTTAAATTTACTGACATTTTTCATTTTTAGACCATAATTTCTTAATATAGGATTGACCATGTCAACCCTGTTCTATATTTTGTGCATACACTATTGACTATATCAACAATGTACCTTGTTTCAAAGTTAGAATTAACCTTATATGCTAGTAATTAGCTCACACTTTATTTTCTTATTACTTGCATGAGTAGAATGTATCACATAGTCTAATTAGGTGTTTTTTAATTAACCATTTAGTTTCACTATTTATATTTTATGCACACATGACCAAATCACAAAATCTAAATAAGCCTTTTAACATTTGACTATACAAGGCCAACTTATTTGGATTTCATCACCAAGGAGGAAGTTGTATTGATGTTATGGTCAAGTATAAAACATTTTTAATGGTGTAATCTATTTAATCACTTGACACCCTTATCACAAAAGGCCCCAATACCAAGGCTGTATCATTACCACTATAGATCCCTTTTAGCCCAAACTACCTAAAACTATCCTTAGATTTCTTTCTAGTTCTTTACTTATATCCAACTTCCCATCACATTTAAAATCATATTATAATAATATTATATATATTCAAATTGACCATTTATCTAGTTATTTACCTTTTAAGTTGATTACTTTCTCTTTGTTCAATTGTATTTTGTATTACAAAAAAAATCATTAACCAGCATTGGTGTAAGGTTTTGTGTTGTGTACCTCAATTGGATTGGATAACATTAATATAATTTATTATTAATTTCCCTTCAATTATTACTTTTCAAATTACTTGTAAAAATAATCTTGTTTCAATTCACAATCTGTTATAGGCTTTCTAATTTTCCCTATCTATTATACTAGGTCAACCCAATTGACCCTATACATTTTCACAGCCTCTGTTAACTATATTGGATCGACCCAGTCATCTCTGTACTATTTGTAGACCTTGTTCATTCTTTTTAAAACCTATATTCACTATATTAAGTTGACCTAGTTGACCTTGTATTATTTTTAGGCCCTATTTTATATAATAGGTTGACTCAGTCGACCCTATATAGTTTCTTCTCACTTCTTATTTCTTGTGTGGTTATCTAGTCTTATCTCATCATGATGAAATATCTTTATTCCTAATTTATTCAATAAAATTACATAATTAAGGATTTGGATAATAACCTTACTTATTTAGTACTTTAAATGAAACTAACCACTTTCTTCCTTCCTCTTATCCTAAACCAAAACCAATCACTACACAATGTAATATACTTAAGGACATTTGTCCTAATCCTCCTTCAAATACCAATGTTAGGAATCCTTCACCTACAAATAATCCTCCTCCTACCAACACTAATAATCATCTTCCTATCAACACTAATACCCCACCTTCCAATATACCTATTGATACAACTCAACTTCTTGTACACATAGTTCAATAAATGAACATCATGAAAACAACTAATTAATCTCAAATCATGAACATGGAACAACATTTATTAAACATGACTAGGAAATCACCTCAAGTCATCATGTCTCAACCAAATCCAAATTTTTCTCCCTCCTCCTCTTAGAGATGCCCATAGGAATATCATTCCTCAACCTCCAATAAATAACAAAATGCTTCAACATATTCAAAATGATCCTTTAGCCCCATTAATTACATCCATAGATATTGGAAACATTTCTCCAAATATCACATATAATGGGACTAAGGACCATACTATATTTCTTAAGTATTTTGGTAATATCTATAAGGAATGGGTCCAAACTAACACCTTTGTTGCCACCAAGTTCTTAGCCTAAACATTTGTGGGTGATGCACTTGAATGTTACAACTAACTTCCTATACATTCCATCTCACTACTAGAAGATTTAGTCAATTCTCTAGGGAAGGAATTCCAACATGATGACCTTCCTAAAAATTACCTTAGCCATTTCATCAAGGCCAAGCAATTTCCTAATGAATTTGTTCATACTTTCATCAAATGATGGAAATATCTCACTCATAAAGTGTACCATAACATTAATGATGACACTCTTTTAAAATTATTTGTCACCACTCTTAAATCTCCCCTTCAATACAAAGTTTGAATCTTTTCCCCTAAAACATTAAACAAAGACTTAGACCAAGCAAAAAGGCAAGACTTTCTTATGACTCAATTTGAACCATCTTAAAAAACTAATAAAGTACATTTCCAATAATATCCTCATAATATTGATTCATCCAAGTTTCCCCAACCTCAAAATAGAGCATCATATTCAACCAATTTTAACCCAACCCACCCTTTCTTGAGTCTAAAACAACTTAAGAGGAAATATCCACCCTCTAAACCTTTGATCTTTGATCCTTCAAAACCTCCTCCAAAATGGTACAATCCTGATTAATTTTGTTGGTGGCATGCTACTGTAGGTCATTCTCATGAGTCTTTTCATGATCTTCACTTATTTCTTCTTTCTTCCTTGCTTGGTCCACATTTCAATCTTGATACTCTAGCAAAACAACATTATCAAGACTATCTTCAAGCTTCTCAAATTCAATCTCAAAAACCAAAATAACATCAAAATCAACTACCTAGTGATCAACAATAATCATCCCATGCCTATACTTCATCCACTAATTTTTTTCAAACCATAATTTATCCTTATTCCTATACCAATAAGGAAAATATAGCTAACATGAACAATTTTAAACATATCATTGTATAAATTTAACCTCAACCTCTTAGGTCACATGAACCAAAAGAGTACATAGTTCAAATTCATACTCTAATGCATATCATAGATGGTCCTCCTTTACTTCCTTTACCTCCTCATACCTCACCTACCCATCATATGTGACATTCAACCTCCTTAAAATATAACAAACCAACACATTTACCTATCTCCAAACATACCTACCAACCCAATGCAAATAATTTTAATAGTTCAATGTTACATCACTCCACCTCATATGTTTGAGCATCTTGAAATGACCATACACATGTCCCTTTAAACTTTGGGGCATCTTTTGATTCCCATCCATACATCCACTTACCCATTGTGGCATCTTATGATACCTACTCTTATATACAATGCATAATAATAAACAAAATCATCTTTAAGAAACATTTCAAGACTTATAGACTTATATTTCATGTGTTCATCTTTGATATATATGTTAGCATCAATCTTACTTATTCTCTTTGTCTCATGTTTTTGTTCACTTTATTTATTTTACTCACTTTATAATCATCATTGTCTTCCTTTATGTTCTTTGGTTTTATATCACATTACATTTGGCATTTGATTTAATTTTTGTCCTCATATATTTATTTTATCTTTTTATGTTATTCTTTGCCTTAGTAGCTTTATGATTATTTTCCCCCTTATTTAGCATTCACCCCTATGGGTTTCTTTTTTATGAGTTTTTAGTATAAGACTATGGATAGGGCCTAGCCCTCACAAAATACCACCTTTGCTTATTTTCTCATTTTATTATTTCACATTTTGCTTTTTGACACCCTTATGGGTTTCTATTTTATGAGTTGTAGTATAAGACCATGGATAGGACCTGACCCTCCTCATAAAATTACCATTTTGTCATTCCTTTTATAAGTAAAATATCATTGATTCTCATTCTCAACTTTATATTTTGATTCTTTTTTATAAGATAGAATTTGCACAATAATCTATGTTAGCATGTTTTCCTCTATTTCACTCATTATTATGATAAGTAATCATGTTTTACTGTCATTGTATCCTTTTTTTCCTTTTGTCACATTTTTATGATTTAAATCAATTCAAATTTTTCCATGCGTCATTCCTCTTAATTTCCTTTCCTTTCACTCTAAATTGGATAAAACAAGGTCGAAGTCAAGATAACACTTTTATTTCCTTAGATTTATGAACTCTTAGACCCCATGCTCTTTGAAGTTCTCTCTCTTAGAAACCAAGTCTCAATTATTCAAATGAAAGTCATATTTAGCACCCTTGTTTGATTTTTGAAATCCATATGGAGGAATATAAAAAGCCTTAAAAAAGTTAAAATCTGAATCATTTGAAACAAAAGGCAATGATATTCAAAAGGCAACATACAAATCTCAAAAGTCAAATCATACCAAAACACATGATTGAAATCACATCTCCTATTTATAATTGAAGCTAAAATCCAAAGTTGGACTCACATAGAGCCAAGGTCCATTGGCGTGAAGTATGTCTATGGTGCTACCTACTTTCTCATGCAAGTTCCCAATCCTCACAATAGACCGATAACTCTATAAAGGGTCCTGAAGAATGGGGAACACATTATGGTAAGGTAGGTCCATTTTAATTTTCATTCATATAGCCTTCATGGGATGATATATATAAATCCATTTTTGACCTAAGACTTGTGTATTGAAGAGAAGTTTTTTAGAGTCCTTAAGGTCAAAAGTCCTCTTGTTTTGAAAAACCTAATTTGAGTCTCTTGACTTAGATAAAGAGTTCCTCTACCTTTGTTTTTCCTTAATTTATCCCATCCACCAATTTCATTTCCCCCTTAATAGGAAAATTGTGATTCCAAATCTATTTTCCCTCTTTTATTCTTCCTTCTTCACCTCTTAAAAACATGCTAGCATTAATTTGTTTCAATTTTATCTATCCTTAGAGAAAAACATGTCTGAAAAACTATGGATTACACTCTTACACCATTTATTTACCACATTGTCATACTAGTCATGTCATTAGGTGGTTGTTTTTTCTTACATTATCTCTATGAACAAGCACTAAGTGTGAGTTTTTAATCCTTTAGCAGCTTTCTAATTTTTATTTCTCCATCATGTTCTTATTTGTTTTTTTGCAGATTTCACTTATCTTACATATGACATTTTCCACTATTACATGTTTCTCTTTATGTATTCCTTCTTAATGTTTGTATCCCATTTTCAAATACATTTCATTTTCTATCTTTCATGTTTTTCTTTTTTCCTATCTTACATGAGCTTACTTTTCACTTTATTACATATCTTTGTTCAAGTTTTCTTGCATTGATATTTCATTTGTCATTCATGTTTTATATGATTCCATATATGACTTAGTATGTTCTACATTCCATTTTTTCATTTATGGTTTACATACTTTCCAACATGATTTAATGTGTTTTACAATAATTTGTCATTCATTTACACTAATTTGTCATTTATTTATCATTATTTTTCCATCATTTTGTCATTCATTTGCCTTCAATATTCTAGCCTTGCCTTAATAATCATGATTTATCAAATTTTATTATTACCCTCATATCTTTGTCTTAACTCATTTTACACTACTATATGTCTATCTTCCCAAAATTTTGATTTTTGGCTATTTTTTGCACTAACTTCTATAGGTTCACCTAGTGTTCTTCACATTAGATGCTTTCACTTTTTATTGTAGTCTATTTATTTATCTACAGCACTAAGTAAGTAAAGTTATGTGTTTTTCAATTTTTTCCATGCCTTTATCTTATTTTATACTTAATATACTTTACTTAGCATTAGCATCGTGTGTTATCATGTTTTATTCTTGAAGTACCATCCTAAGTTGCACTTACGTGACACATGATGAGCTTCGAGTGGGGAATATGTTTACACATAATATTTTAAAAAAATTATCACTTACTGACACTTTGTATCTTGTAATAACCCATCGAGTCTCAATCTCTCTGAGTACATGCCTTAAAGGGTACACCAAGAAAGGGGTGGGTAGACCATTGGTGATTCATAAGATTGTTATCCATTTTTCCACTTGCCATCTGTACACTTATCTCTTAAAACTATTTACCCTAAGCTTATTATTCTTTTTTATACCCATTCTTGTCATTTGTCATGCTTTACCCTCCTCCTTGCCACATTCCATTTTGGATATTCAGTTGTACTAGGTCGACTAGGTCGAATTAAGGGGTATTTTTCACTTTTGATCTTGTTAGCCATTCAGTTGACCTAGCTCAAGACCTAGTGAATTATCTTTCAAAAACATACAAGGTTAATTGGGTTGACCCTATACAGTTGACATATTTAGAAAGATTTAGGGTAAGATCCAACCATATATACAAGTTCATTTCCAACCATTTGAGAATAGAAAATCAAAGAAGAATAAGTGAGAATGAATATCTACTTATTGGACCTTATACTTGAGGAATAAAGCTTAGGGTTCCATACTTTCTTTGGATATATGAATCTTAGCTTGTGGAGAAGTCTTTTGGATGTATAGATAAGTTTGTATATCCTAGAGCTGATTTGTCTTTGGTATCCTTACATTCCACAATAATCTCTCGTGAAACACCTTGGCCAAGGGAGAGATTGAGGTTCGATAGGTTCATCTACAAAGTTAATTATTTCTAACTTTATTTCTCCTTTGTAAGAGTAGATAGATAATTCAATTGTGTTTTTCTTCCATGCATTAGGATTCTGTATACATTGACATGAGCATGTCTTTTATGAATTTTTAATTTAGTTTATTTTTAACCCCCACTTTGTGCCATAAGCTTTGGTGAGCACTAGATTAGATTTACTTTCTTGTTATTAGAATAATTGAAATATCAAAACCTAAGACCCTTTTAGGATTATTATGTGATTGTGTTAGTCTAGAGGATTTAGAAAACTCCTTAGCATAATGTATTGTGATAAGTGATCCCCTAATCAGGTCTAAAAAATCCCCATATTGGTAATGTTCCCACTTAACAAATGTATTCCCAATTGGAAGTGTAGGTATTTTATATCTACTTTGATCTAGGATTGATTTATAGACATGATGTATTTTTGATTTCATACAATGCTTGTCTCGGTGTTGGAGGTCTCAAAACTAGTAGGTTGGCTAAATATGTTTTGAGCTTCATTAATGCTAATTGATAGTATTCATCCCATTGAAATGTGACCCCTTTCTTCAAGATATGTGTAAATGGGTGGTAATTATATACTAATTGAGGAATGAACCTATAAATAAACCAGATATTTCCTTGTAGGATTTGGAGCTATTTAAGATTTAAAGGTGGAGGCATTTCAATAATGGCCTTAACCTTAGCAGGGTCAACTTCAATCCCTCTTTGAGATACAATGAAACTTATTAATCTCCCTAAAGTTACTCTAAAGACACACTTTTTAGGATTTATGTGGACTTTATAATTACAAAGCCTCTCAATGATTATTTTTAAAACATCAAGATACCCATCATGTGTTCTTGATGTTGCTATTATGTCATCAAAATATTCCTCAATAATATCATGTATCATGTCATGGAAGATGATAGTCATGGCACATTGATATGTGGCTCCAATGTTCTTAAAGATAAATGAAATGACATGGTAACAAAATGTTCCCAATAGAGTGGTGAATGTAGTCTTGTGTTGATATTGTTAGGCTATCTTGATCTAATTATATCCAAAAATTCCATCCATGAGGGGTAGCATCACATTCCCATTAGTAGAATTGATGATCATGTCAATTTTGGGCAAACAAAAATCATATTTTGGGTATGCATTGTCAATATCTCTAAAATCTATACAAAGATATATACCCTATGGATTCTTAATAACTAAAAATATTTTTGATATCCATTCATAATAGTCTATAGGTCTAATAAATATTATTACTAATAATTTCTCTAATTTGGTTACCAATAGGGCGATGCATGGATGCATCTTTCTCAATTTCTACTTACCTAATTTAGAATCTAGATGAATAACAAGTCGATATGCTTCCATGTGAGGGTCTAAGCCTAGCATGTCTGAGTATGCCCATGTAAAAATGTCAATAAAATTCATAAAATTTGATATAATGTGTTCACATTTTACTTTAGTAAGGGAAGCTCCAAGATAAATAATTTTGGGATGATCGTATGTTCTGAGGTTTACTTCAATTATATTATCTATAAGAAGTGTAGAACCATCTTCAAGAATTATAGTCAAGGTGTGATCATGATCATCTTATTCTACTACAGTTTCTTGTTGTTCCTCCCAAAGCTGTGGATAATGTGGGAAATCTAAATCTACCATCTCAAGTAATGGCTAAGTAAAAAAATATCTAAAAACTCAAGAACAAGATGCTCAAACATTTATTGTTATTCTAAAGAGATGTTTGTGCTTACTATATATCTATGACTTGATGGACTTTGTGTGGCCTTTGGGGATGAAAAAATGTTTCCCATCCAAAAGTGATTGAAATAGGTTTTCACTCGAGGACTTGTCTTTATCTTTAATTTTTCCTTGATCAACAAGTGCCTCAAAGAGGTTTTCACCCAAAGATATCGATGTTTTATCTTTGTTATGACCAAGAATTTTTTCCTACTCTTTAAAATAGGTAAAAGGATCCTAATAAAAGTCAAATCCTTTTTATGATCACCAATGGGAAATTTATCTCTTAGGTCCATATATTCTACAATTTATTTTTCATTTTGAAACTCATTAATGTGTATGACTAAATTTTGTTGGTCCCAAACAATGAGTTTAGGATGGCAAAGGCATCAGGAACAATGAAGTACTATGGTCGTAATGACATTTTGATCAAATAAATTTGAGTCAACAAACTCATCAAAAAGGCTATAATGGGGTAGTACATCATTGTCAAGAGTCTCATCATTAGTCAATTTAAAATATTAACTATCTAAAGTCATGAATTCACTCCTAGGTGGTATAAATCTAAGACCATGATTTAAATTAGGTACCTAGCTGATAAAAGTTCTAGGATTCCTTGGGCTTGTGGGCCAAGGCCTTTTCCTATATAATCAAAGTTATCCATGATCTAATTATGGATAGGATATTTTTGATTATAAAAGAAATCAACAATGCTATCATAATATAACCAGTCTCCTTTAGTTAAAGCCTCTTGATCCTATTTTACCAAAGTAGTAGATACAAATACCATAGGTGGTTTTCATTATTCTTTCTTCTATTTCCAGATCAAGTTGGGTTTGTTAGGGCTTTTGGAAGGTTTAGGTTTGAAATTTTTTTGGGATACTTCAACAAATTTACAACATGGAATATGGTACGTGGAAATTCCCACGTCTTCAATAACAAACTATTTTACAAGAGCTACAGGAAATGGATCAGTTGAAGTGGATGTAAGGTCACTGCGGTTGATATAATTGTATGGTAGTAGATGTGAAATTATTGCTTTATTATTATTCATAATGAATTTAGAACTAGGATAATATTTATAATTATGGAACTCAACCTTAAGATGTTTGTAATACTAATAAGGTTGTTAATCACCAAGAATAGTAACCTCAATCCCATTATAGAGAAACTTAAGGCACTGATGTAAGGTGGATGGAATAGCCTGTACTTCATGGATCCAAGGATGACCAAGAAGTATGTTATAAGGTAGCTCAATATCCATAATATGTAATAATGTCTGGTGGGAAATAAACCCAACAATGATCTATAAATAAATAGTACCAAAAGGCTCTCTCTCAATGTTGTCATAAGCCTTTATGGTGATTGTCTCAAGCTAGATGTCCTTTATAGTGTAGCCCAACATTTGTACCAGTTTAAGAGATACTATGTTTATCCCTGAACCATTGTCTATAGGAATCTGCTTGATCTTATGGTTTTCAATGATTGTCTCAATATATAATGGGTTATTATGGCTTAGACCTAGGGTGGACATGTCTTTTTGATCAAACATGATCTGCTAAAATAAATGTAAGTGTCCAAATAGTGTTTTTAATTATTTAAGATTAATATATTTGGGAATAGTTTATTCTAATAGTTTTATGAACTTAAAATATATGGAAGAGATCCAAAATGAAAATTTGCATAGGTGTTTTTCTTAGTTAGTCTGACATACTATAAATATTTTCAACATTAGGAAGAGATGTCCTAGCCTTGGCTGGCATGGTATTTGGCTTTGGATCTAAATGCACAATATTCACATTAGGTTCAATGCAAGAAAGGGTAACTGGCCGTAAAGGGTATCTCATGATTGTCTAGTTGAAACTACATAACCTAGAGGTGGTAAGAAGTCATTATAATTAAATGACAAAAGTGAAAGGCCTTAGAGGGTGACTCATAGGAGTTTAGTTAAATTGTATCAATGAAGAGTCAATGAAGAGTCATTATAATTATAGGAAGGGTGTTGTCTAGAAATAGTAACCCATGAAAATAGAGTTGCAATAAAATTATGTGAATTCAATATGGCATTATTAGAGGGAGAGGGTATTCACCCTATAATAATGGGTCTAGTACTATGAGTAGTATGATATGGTTCATGATATTTAATAATAACTATTGTCTCCAAATATTTCACCTTAGAAGAGGTTTTTTAGGCCTCCTCCAAATTTGGGTAATGTTAGGAAATTTCTAGGAATGTGGGTGTGCTTATAAGTGGAAATGAACCTCTAGGTTAAAAGGACTAGCTCCATGTATTAGCTTTTTGTGCAATAAAATTATTGAACCAATTTGCATGAGTGAAAAGAGTTAGAAGTTTTCATAAATGAAAAGCCTAGTCTAAGATAGTGATACACCAAGAATTAGGATCCATATGTATACCCTATACTTATGCACAATACAATAGAATATAGTCTATAACTCAAGCTCTAGAAGATTCCAACATAAGCATTTCAACATGGAGACAAAATGAATGAGATTACACAATGTAAATAACTAGAAAAGACATGTATAGTCCAAAAAAAAGGTTACACATGTGCAAAATCTCATACAGTTAGAATGCACTCTCCATGACCTGTTGGATCAACTCTTTGCTCAAAAACATGAAGGATAGAGAACAAAAGGATAAAACATCACTTGATATCACTCTGTGTCCCTTGCATGCCCAGGAAAATTTCTAGAACTTAGAAAGAAAATAGATCTTTACTTCTTTGCTCAAAGTCAAGAAAATGGCAAAACATTCTAGCAAGGCTTCACCGTAATATCTGTGGATGATAAAATAAGATCCCAACGGTCTTATTTATAGAAAAAATGAGAGAAGAGAGAGCTCTTGGGAACCAAAATAGAAGCCTCTAAAATGGTTTACAGTCTCCATCTTGGTGAAACTGATTCTAGATATTCTCTCATTCAATTAGAGTTTATCCTTATCTTTGATTTGCCCTCTTGAAATGACTAGGATCACTATAAAATAAATGGTGAAATGACCATCCACAATAAATGGCTTGGATCACTACAAAATCAATGGATTATTCTTAAGAGCTCCCACATTTTACACTATAGACCCATTTAATTTTTCCAAGTGACTTTACTTCTACTTGCTTCTTTGAGTTCTTTGATTGCTTCTACTTGTAAAAGTCATAATCAAAGCTCTCTTGAAAACTTGCAAAGCATTGTCTCTTCCTTTTCAAGTTTTTTTATTACTTTTACTTGTAAAAGTCATAAACAAAGCTATTTGGAAAAATAAATATGAATTATCCTTGCTTAAGACCCTGTCGGGTTATCTGAATGGATTTACTTCCTACTTGAAGACTTTAGGCAAGAATTTGATGTCTAATGGCACATCATCTTTAAATCTCAATGGCTAGTTGGCCACCCTACATTTGACATCCTATGACATGTCATCTTTGAATCCCAATGGCTAGTTGGCCACCCTAAATTTTACATCCTATGGCATATCATGGGGATCTATTGGGTTTATGTTTTCAGCAATTTTCTTGAAGTAATTACTTCAGAAAGTTTATCTAAAGGAATTCTTTCAGTGATTTTACCTGAAAGGCAATGGTTAGTTCCTTCGATAACTTTTCTTGAAGGACACATGGGAAAGTGTCATTTGGAAAAGTTTTGAAGGACACTTGGGAAAGGCATAGGGTGCCTTCAGAAAATTTTGAAGGGCATTTCTGAATAAAATGGCCCTTCAAAACTTTTTTGAAGGGAATTTTCAAAGACAAAGTGCCCTTCGAAAAAGTTTGAAGGGTCACTCGAGAAGAAAAGTGCCCTTTAAAACTTTTTCGAAGGGACACATGGGAAATAAGTGACCTTCAAAAAAAATTCAAAGGGTCACTTGGAAGAAAAGTGCCCTTTAAATTTTTTTTTAAGGGTCACTTTCCCAAGTGTCCTTTAGGAAAAGTTCCCAAAGGAACTAACTGTTGCCTTTCAGGAAAAGTTCCCAAAGGAGCTAACCATTGCCTTTCAGGAAAAATTCCTAAAAGAATTCCTTCAAACAAATTTTTTGAAGGAATAAATTCAATAAAATTACCTAAAACATAAACCCGATGGATTCCCATGACATGCTACAGGACATCAAGTTAAATATAGCCAACTAGCCATTGGGGTGTAAAGGCATGACGTGTCATAAGATGTCAAATTTAGGGTGGCCAACTAGCCATTGGGATTCAAAGATGATGTGTCATATGACATCAAATTTAGGGTGGCCAACTAGCCATTGGCATTCAAATATGACATGTCACAGGATCTTAAATTCATGCCTAAAGTCTTCAAGTAGGAAGTAAAGCCATTCAAAAAAATTGATAGGGTCTTAAGCAAGAATAGTGAAAATTGGGTTTTCCAAAGAGCTTTGCTTATGAATTTTACAAGTAAAAGTAATAAAAAAACCCAAAAAGGAAGAGACAATTATTTCTAGGATTTCAAGAGATATTTTCTTATGACTTTTATAAGTAGAAGCATTCAAACCTGAAGAAGCAAGGAGAAGTAAAGTCAATTAGAAAACCTGAATGGGTCTGTACTGCAAAACATAAGAGCTCTTAAGAAGAATCCATTGATTTTGTATTGATCTAAGCCATTTTTGTGGAGAGTCATCTCACCATTTATTTTACAGTGATGTTGGTCATTTCAAGAGGGCAAATCAAAGAGAAGGACAAACTCCAACTGAATGAGAGAATTATTGGAATCAATTTCACCAAGATAGTAACTACAAATCATTTTAGAGGCTTCTATTTTGGTTCCCTAGAGCTCTCTATTCTCTCCCTTTTTTGATATAAATAGGACCCTTATGATTTTATTTTATCATCCATAGATAGTACAACAAAGACCTATTGGAATGTTTTGCCATTTTCTTACCTTTGAGTAAAAAAGCATAAGTCTATTTTATTTCTAAGTTCTAAACATTTACTTGGGCATGAAAGAGACATAGAGTGATAATAAGTGATGTTTTATCCTTTCTTTCTTTGTCTTTCATGTTTTTGAGTAAATATTTGATCCAACAGGTCATGGAGAGTGCATTCTAGCTATATGAGATTTTGCACGTGTAACCTTTTTTTTGGACTATACAGGTTGTCTTTTCCAGTTATTTACTTTGTGTGATCTCATTCATTTTTCTTCTAAATTGAAATACTTATGTTAAAATCTTCTAAATATTGAGTTATAGACTATATTTTGTTGTATTGTGCATAAGTATAGGGCATACAAGTGGATACTAATTCTTGATGTATCACCATCTTAGACTAGGATTTTCATTTATGCAAACTTCTAACTCTTTTCACTCATACAAACTAGTTCAATATTTTTATTTCACAAAAAACTAATATAGGGAGCTATCCCTTTCAACCTAGAGGTTCATTTCCACTTATAGGCATACCCACATGCCTATAAATGTCCCAATGTTACTGAAATTTGGAGGAGGCCTAAACAACCCTCTTCTAGGGTACAAGATTTAGAGACAACAATTTTGGCATGCCCGATGGGACCTGAGTTATTTATAATTCAAGGCAAATGTTGGTCTTGATAGGCCTAAGTAGTAGAAATACCCCTAACCCTGTCATTTGGGGACTCCAAAGGGTGTGAATCCCCAATTCTAGACCAAGTTTTATACATTATCATACATGGTCCTCACAAGGTCCTTAAGATTTTCTGACCAAGCCCCTTTAGCTAAAGCTTTTCTTGAAGAAAAATTCCTTGAACCACTCATATCCCTATTAAATCCTTGGTAGTGAGGTTTTGGGGAAGAAGCAAAAGAGGTTGAAGAAGTTAAAGGATAGGAGGAGGTTGGAGAAGAAGAAGAAGAAATAGAGGATCATAGAGGAAGAAGGAAAATGGGAGAAAGGGGAGAGATAGATATGTGTTAACCTTTCCCTAATTCTAATACCCAAAACACCATAGAGCTTCCTACATATGACCCCACCCCTCTAAATTCTACCAAAAATCTTCCTAGTTTCAATGGAGAGGGTCATATTACCCCATCTAAACATATTAGAGACATCTCTAATTTTTGCAATTTCCATAATATTACTAGGACCAATATAGCCATTAGGATACTTGCTATGTCTTTAAAAGGCAAATCACTTGACTGGTATAGAACATTGAAATGGGGCTACATTACAAGTTGGGATGGTTTTGGAGACCTAATGGTGACAAGATTCAAAAATAAGAGTGATCATGCTTCCCTAATACATCAGATAAATGTAATAAGAAGAGGTCTAAATGAATCCATAGGAGATTTCAATAAGAGATTTCAAATACCATGGTATAGGCTGCCACCAATCATGAGACTTCCTCCTAAGTTTATGTTCCCAACATATTTTAAAGGGATTGGTAATGATATTTTTGTTATGTTATAGTCAATGAGAGGATTCACTTTTCTAGGTGCATATGAGCTAGTAATTGAAGCTGAGAATAGCTTGATTTAGGCTAGAAGATTCCCTCCAATATTTTCCATGCCTTTATTGTCCCATAATTTGGTTGAAGCTCCAATCATGTCTCAATTTCCCAAGACCAATGTGAAACCAAGAGCCTTTCCCAATAAGGTGGATACCATTGTGGACAAGGATGAAGAAATCGAATCATTGAGATCTCAGCTCAAGCAAGCTCAATACTAGGAAAGTGCTCCTCCTAATGCACAATATTATCCTCAACAAGGATATAGAGATCCATCCCAATACAATTATCAAGGGAGAGGAAAAAATCAACAAGGTTATAGTAGGCAACCCAATGCATATAATCTAAATTCTACTCCTCCTATAAAGGTTGTTTCTCTAGTTCATGAAAATCTAGTGCAATGAGAAGATCATGTGGATCAATGGGGATAAACTCAAGGTCAGTTTTCACATGATGATGGAGGAACTAGCTACACTTTGAGTACACAAGAAAAAACTATTCCTTACATGATAGTAGAAGAAGAATGTCCCAACCAAAGGGATAATCATGGAGAAGGCAGAAGCCCAAGTGTGGGGATGGTGAACTTTCAAGAAAAGGATGATTTTGTGTTAAATCAAGACATGTCAATTGAATCTAATATAAGATCAAATAAAAGAGCCTTGGGAGAAGGCCAGGAGCGATGAATAGTTCTAAGTGATGCCTCTCCAAGGCCACAAAATGCTAATCAAAGTGTTTCACCTTCTACAAGCCATGTTCCTCAATAAAATTAGAATGTAAATGTAGTTACCCAGATTTTAAAAAAGTAAGTTATAGCTCCTTTATTACCATCAAAAATGTAAGAGAAAGTGAATACTCCATCTCTAAATATTTTGGACTCATTAAAGAGCACTAAGACAAGCATATCCCTTTAGGAGGTTCTACATATACCTAGCCAAAAGGAGCTTTTTTAAGAGTAGTTAACAAGCATACAAGTGGCTCTTCAATCTCTAAGGAATCATAGTGTGGATCTCACCAATTATCCAAATCATCTTTTGGAGCCTACCACTAAAGCTGAAAAGCCTCCACCCTTCTACCTCACACTCATTGTAGGAGATAAGTTGGTCCATAATTATATTGTGCATAATGGATCAAGCACTATTGTTATGCCTAAAGTAGTGGTTGATAAGTTGTGTTTAAACTATGAGCCACATAGTAAAGGCATGTTGTAGTTGGATGGAACTCCAACCAAGATGGTAGGATTGGTTAAAGGTTTGAAACTATTTTTACATGGCTTCTCAAGCTTCCCTATTATGCAATATATTATGGTGGTGGATCTTCTAGCACACTTTGTTATATGCTTATCTAGGGACTTTATGGCAAAGATAGAAGGATACCTTTCTATTGATTGGTCATTTCTAGATTTCAAGATAAGGTACGAAAGTAAGGTAACCATAAGGACTCAACCCTTAACAAGGTTCCACATTGATCCATACTTGGAAACAATGATAAATCAAAACTATCTAATCAACAAGGAGGAAGAGGCAATCTTGATTAGTGAAACATCTTCTCCTCTTGAAGGTATTTTTGACCTCTATCTTGACAATTATAGAACTAAAACACATGGCCTTGATCCTCACAATCTTATTAAGGAAACTAATTTGGGAGTTTATGCATGCATGAGAAAAACATCCCAATTCCTTCACTCACTAATAAAGATCATGAGATTGATGGCATCTGGGAAATGTTCTTTGATGGTTTAAGGGGCAAAATAGGTGTAGCAGTTGGTGTCATGTTGGTTTCCACATAAAATAATAATTACTACTCTTCTTATAGGTTTCACTTTAGCTGTACTTGTAATGTGATAGAATATGAAGGCTTACTTCATGGTCTCTAATGGGCAAAGGAGAGGAATCAAGCTTTTGAAAGTCTATGGAGATAGTGAGCTAGTCATTCATCAAGTGAGAAGTCAAGATATAGCCAAAAACCCCTTTCTCAAGTCTTATAAACATAGGGTATGGTATATACTTGAGGATTTTGATGCCTTCAACATCTAGCCCATACCAAGAGTCTTGAATAAGCATGTTCATAGAATGGATATAATAGGTGCACATTTTGACTCAACTTCTGACATTGAACAAGAGAAATATCAATCTCATATCAAGATCATTGTGAAGACTTCCATTCTGAATAATGAAGTGTCATGAAAAGTGATTTAAAGTGATGAACACATTACACACTTCTTGAAAAATGAGGTAGGCTTCTCTTCAAGAAATTAAAAAAAATTACATGATCATTATGAAGAGTATATTATACAAATGAAGACAAATAAAATTCCCAAGGGGTTGATTACCTTGGAGAGTGTCTTCAATGAGGATGATCAATATAAAAACCAAAGAATGAGCATGTCAACAAAAGAAGAGAATTATGAGAGAGTTCTGATTTTTAAGGACAAAATTTTAAAGATTGGTAAGGCTTGTTCTTAACTGGAAAGGCAAGATTTTATTATAGTATGCAAAGAGTTTCATGACATCTTTGCCTAGGAATACAAGGACTTAAATGGATTCGATCCAAGTTTATCTCATCACACCATTGAGTTGGAACATGGATTTAAACTGGTAAGACAAAATAAAAGTCCTATCAACCCCAAGGTAGAAGAACTCATGAAGAAAGATATGACCAAATTGATTGAGTCAAGGATTATCTTTCCTATCAAGCACTCAACTTGGATAACCAACCTTGTGCATGTTCAAAAGAAGAATGGAGAAATTAGACTTTATGTGGATTTTCATGATCTAAACAAGTGTCTCTCAAGGATCATTACCCACTCCCTTCAATGGAATATATTCTTCAAGTTAGTTCAAGTTCTCAATGTTTCTCACTTCTTGATGGTTATTTAGGTTATAATCAAATATTGGTAAATGAAGAAGATCAATCCAAGATAGCCTTCACCACTAAGTGGTGTACCTTTGCCTACAAGAATATTCCATTTGGCTTATCCAATGTTGGAGCTACATTTCAAAGGGCAATGGACATGGCTTTCAAAGGTTTGATCAATAAATTTTTTCTTGTTTACCTTGATGATATAACTATTTTTTCAAAGGATGTTTTTGATCATATGTGACATCTAAGGCAAGTGTTTGATAAGTATAGATAATATAGCATATCCCTCAATCCAAAGAACTACATCTTTAATGTCCATGAAGGTAAGCTTTTAGGTCATGTTGTTTCAAAATAAGGCTTATCTATTGACCCTAAAAGGATTAAATCTATTCTAGGCTTGTCTTTGCCTCAACACAAGAAAGGGATACAAAGTTTTTTGGGAAAAATAAACTTTGTAAGGAGTTTTATCCCAAACTTTTCAACTATGGTAAATCCTAGCACATCCATGCTAAAAAAATAACCAAGTTGTTACTTAGACAAAATAAGGTAAATATATCTTTGAGGAAATCAAGCAAGCAATTTCAATATCTCCCACTCTCTAAAATCTGAATTTTGCTAATAATTTCATTCTTTATACTTTTGCTAACCTAGACACAATCTCAGCCATGCTTATGCAAAAGAATGATTAGGATGTTGAACAACCAATTGTTGTCTTTAGCTAAGGCTTAGAAGACTATGAAGTGAGATATTATTTTGTTGAGAAGAAAGCTTTAACCATCAGTATAGGTTTGAAAATTTTCAAGAATATGGTTTCCAACAATAGGATCCATGTCACGGTCTCCCATCCTAGTACTAAGGAGTTTTTCTTAAGCAGAGATCTTAATGAGAAGAGAGTTGGATGGATCATGAAGGTGATGGAATATGACATTGACATCAAGGTAACTATCCTAATAAGAGGAAGAGGTTTATGTGAGCACTTAGCTTATAACTTTCAAGAGCCAAAAGAGCAAGACTTGGTGAATTAAGTTCAAGATCAGCCAGTTTATCAAATGCAAAATCAAAGTTGGACATAAGACATCATTAGTTTTCTTCAAAATGGTGAGTGTCCCAATGGCTTGAACAAATCTCAAAGAAGGTATTTTAGGCTACAAGTTATTCCTTATTGTCTTGTGGATGGCATTCTCTTTAACAATAATGTGAGCAATGTGTTACTAAGATGCACTAATAATGACCAATTTGATATGCTTCTAGAAAGGTTCCATAATGGTGTAGATGGTGTTCATTTCTCTCTTAGAACAATAGCTACAAAAATAATGAGAGTTGGTTACTATTAGCCTAGTCTTTTTAAGGACTATTATCATTGGGCTAAGGTTTTTCTTCAATGTTCCTTCTTTATTGGAAAACAAAATCGTGTTGCCCTTCTATTGAATCCTATCCAAGTGGACCAGCCTTTCATGTAATGGGGCCTTGACTTCATTGGCATGATCAACCCTCCATCAAGTGCTAGACACAAATGGATATTGATTGCTATAGACTACTTCACAACATGGGTAGAGGTTATTGCTTTAAAGGAAGAAAATTAAAATGTCATCTTGGAGTTCTATGATATCAGTATAACAAGGTTTGGAGATCCTCATGTCATCAACTAAGATAACACACTTGATTTCATAAGTGATAAATCTTTTGATTGGAAAGCAAAGAGTGGAGTTTATTTGAGTATCTCATCCAACTACTACCCTCAAGGTAATGGATTGGTTGATTCTACCAACAAGAACCTCTTCAAGATCAAGAGGATGTTGGAAACCAATCAAAGAACATGGCATACTAAGCTGAAGATAGCCTCATGGGAAGACATAATCACTCCTAAGAATTCAATTGGTAATTATCCTTTTATACTTGTCTATGGGAGAGAAGCTAGGCTATCCATATCAAAAGAGATCCATACCTTAGAACTTACACAACAACTAGAATTACTTGAGAACTCTCCCATGGAGGTAAAATTGACAAAATTAATACAACTACAAGAGGCAAGAGATGATGCACATAGAGCTTTGGAACACCATCAAGTTCTCATGAATAAATCCTTTGACAAAAGGGAAAGTGCAAGAGTGTTCAAAGAAGGTGATTTGGTCTTGAAATTAGATGAAGATAGAGCAAAACCAAGAAAACATACAAAGTTTGATACCTTGTAAAGTGGTCCTTACATCATCAATAATTGCAATCAAAGAAACTCCTTTCAGCTATCCAAAATGGATGGAGAAGAGTTGCCTATTATAGTGAATGTAATCCATCTAAATCCTTCCTTTTGACCCTTGTTAGCCATGTCTTGTATATACTTTATTTTGGTGTTTTTCCTTTGTTATGTTTGTTTTCCCTAAGTGCTTTGTAGCATAGGTGTGCTTTCCTTCCCTTTGTTGTGTGTGCATATCTACCTTATGTGTGTAATCAACCTAGATAGTGTGTTTTTGAACCAAATCTTGTTTAGTTCTCTTTGAAGTGCCTATATGCATGACTCCATGCCCAATGGAAGGATTTAGGTAACTAGTCTTTGACCTAGAAAGCATGCCTCCCTTTATAATTTCCAAGAATGTTGACCAATCTCACCTTAGTAAAATTTTTTCAACCATTTTCATGAAGAGCCAAACAATAGTTGAAAGAATAAGTCATTTCCGAGGTCCAAAATTGTAAGTCAAGGAGGCTAATGTGTTTTGGCTCTAGTGTAGTGTATATCAGGTTCTCCACAAGTCAAGTCTTGGCCTCTCATAAATCCAAGTTACTCCTCAAGACCAATTTGGGTTCTTTGAATGACTCAACTTATAAAATATTCATGATTATAATTAATCTAGGTTTATGAACCCAAATTACTCCTTCCAATGCTTTGCAAGTTTTTAATGATGCAGGTTTTCCAAGAAGCAAGTCTTATGACTTTTATAAGAAAAATCAATCAAAAAACCCTAAATTATCTTGATAATGTCCCCCCCCCCCCAAGTATCCCTTTAGAATTTTCCAAAGGTCATTTTCTTTTCCAAAGTATCCCTTCAAACTTTTCTGAAGGACACTTTTCTTCCAAGTGACCCTTCATAAAAGTTTTGAAGGGATTTTTTCTTCCCAAGTGTCCATTCAAACTTTTCTAAAGGGCACTTTTCTTCCAAGTGACCCTGCAAAAAAAAATTGAAGGGCACTTCTCCTCTAAGTGACCCTTCAAAAAAAATTTGAAGGGCACCTGTTGCTCAAGTGTCCCTTTGGACTTTTTTGAATGGCACTTTGTTGTCTAAATTCTGAAGGGCACTTTTTTTCTAGAGTGACCCTTCAGACTTTTCTAAAGGGCACTTTGTCTTTGAAAATTCCCTTATAAAAACTTTTGAAGGGCCATTTCCTTTGGAAATTCCCTTCATAATTTTCCAAAGAGACCCTATGCCTTTCCCAAGTATCCTTCAAAACATTCTTGAAGGATACTTTCCCAAGTTGCCTTCGAGAAAAGTTCTTGAAGGAACTAACTATTGCCTTTTAGGAAAAATCCTCCAAAGAATTCTTTTAGAAAAATTGTCTATAGGAATTACTTCAAGAAAATTTCCCAAAACATAAAACTGATGGATCCCCATGATGTGCCATAAGATGTCAAGTTTAATATATCCAACTAGCCATTGGGGTACAAAGGCATGACATGTCATAGGATGTCAAATTTAGGGTGGTCAACTAGCCATTAGGATTCAAAGATGATTTGCCATAGTCAAATTTTGAGTAGCCAAATATCCATTGGGATTCAAAGATTACATGACATAGGATGCCAAATTCATGCCTAAAGTCTTCAAGAAGGAATTAAAGCCATTCATAGAACCCGATAGGGTCTTAATCAAAGATAGTGCAAATCAAGTTTTCCAAAGAGCTTTGCTTATGAATTTTACAAGTAAAAGCAATAAAAAACCCAAAAAGGAAGAGATACTGCTTTGTGGGTTTTCAAGAGAGCTTTGCTTATGACTTTTACAAGTAGAAGCAATCAAAGAACTTGAAGAAGCAAGTAAAAGTAAAGTCACTTGGAAAACCCAAATGGGTCTATAGTGCAAAATGCAGGAGCTTTTAGGAGGAATCCATTAATCTTGTAGTGATGTAAGCCATTTATTATGGAGGGTCATCTCAACATTGATTTTTTAGTGATCCTAGTCATTTCAAGAGGGTGAATCAAAGAGAAGGACAAACTCCAATTGAATGAGAGAACAGTTAGAATTAATTTCACCAAGATGGCTACTACAAATCATTTTAGAGGCTTCTATTTTGGCACCCAAGAGCTCTCTCTTTTCAAGATTTTTTTCTATAAATAGGACCCTTGGGCTCCTACTTTATCATCCATATATAGTATGGTGAAGCCCTTATAGAATGTTTTGCCATTTTATTGACTTTGAGCAAAGTAGCATAAGTCTATTTTCTTTCTAAGTTCTAGACATTTGCCTGGGCATGAAAGAGATAGAGTGATAACAAGTGATGTATAATCCTTAGGTTCTCTATCCTTCATGTTTTTGAGAAAAGAGGTTATCCAATAGGTCATGGAGAGTTCATTCTAGTTTTATGATATTTTGTACATGTGTAACCTTTTTTTTGAACTATACAGGTTATCTTTTCTAGTCATTTACCTTGTGTGATCTCATTAATTTTGTCTCTACATTGAAATATTGATGTCAGCATCTTTTAGAGCTTGAGTTATAGACTATATTCTACCATATTGTACATAAGTATAGGGCATACATGTGGATATTATTTATTGGTGTATCACCATCATAGACTAGTCTTTTTATTTATGCAAACTTCTAACTCTTTTTACTCATATAAACTGGTTCAGTAGTTTTATTGGACAAAAATATAATATAGGGAGCTATCCCTTTCAACCTAGATGTTAATTTATACTTATAGGTACACCCATAGCCCTAGAAATGTTCCAACATTGCCCAAATCTAGAGGAGGCCTGAAAACTCTCTTCTAGGGTGCACGATTTGGAGACAACAGTAACATTGGCAATGTGGGTTTCAAAAATGCATCCCCTGATATTGTTATAGTTTTAAGGCATATTGTTGTAACCCCAGTTATTAGCATGGGTATTATGATTGTAAATATGATCATTTTGATTATGATTTTGACCTTGATGTTGGTTATGACTCTGTCAGTAATTCTATCATTGGTTTTAATTATTTCTTGGTGGTTTTTTATTAGTTGAGAAAATGGATCTTGGTAGATTCCCATATCTTTATTAGTACCCTGTGGAACAAGCTTGATATCAACTTCACCATTCTCGATCAAATCTTTAATAAGGTGATGCAATTAGATACAATGATAAGCACCATGACCAATAACATGATGGAAGTTATGCCATTAATTTTCCTTGTACTAATCTAGCTTTGGTTGATCTTGAGGAAATGGCCTTGGTGCCAACCATAAAATCAAGTTAGCTACTACAAGCTTTTTTAATACTATCTCAACAAGTTCTCCCAATTTGTTAAAGACTCTGAATTGATTATGGAATTTTCTTTGTAGAGGTTATCTTTGTAAATTGGCTAGTCGATTAGGGGGAGTTAATTACACATTTGGAGTTGGTGGGGCCTATTTCATTTGTGTGTGTCTTGTTTTAGTTAGTCTATTCACTACCATGTTCTTGTTCTTGTTCTTGTTCTTGTTCTTGTTAAAACTCTTAAGTTTATCTTGTGTAACCATTTCAACTAGTGATTAGGTTTAATTTGATGTTTAACCCTACATGAAAATTTTGACAAGGCTCTTGGCAATAAGAGCCTTCTTAATTTGTACCCATTTGTCTATGATTTATTCAAAGAATTAGCATAATCAATCCTTAGATATTGCATGACCTCAAGGTGTAAGTTCTGTGTAAATATGTCCACCAACTATTTATCTAAAAAATTATTTTGAAAATGACCCGTTAGTGCTCTCCATCTCTATGAATATGTTGTGAAGCATTCTGCATGACACTATTTGTCTTTGCAAAAGTCAACAATGATCAATTCATGTTCAATGTTGTATGAGAAATGGTTGACTAAATTTTTAGATAAGTCATTCCAATCCATAATCAATCCCTTAGGTAGCTTAAGTAGCTAATCTAGAGCTTCTCCCATTAAAATTTGTGGAAACAAATGAAGTAAATAAACACTACTATAAGCAACCTCTTGGGATAACATAAAAAATGTCTACATGTGTTCATGAGGGTGACCCTTCCCTTTGTATTTCTAAAAAATGGGAACCTTAAAATGAGATGGAAATGGGACTTGGAGAATAGACAAATCAAATGGATATGGATATATCGCATTGAATTTTTACTTCTTGATTTTATTTCTAGTCTCCGACAAAATATCTTTCATGGGATTCCACTCTTACATGTTTGGTACATTCATGGGTGGAACATAATTCTATTGGGGTGGTGTGTTCCCCTATTTTTATGTTAATGTTATAGGGATGTACACCCTATAATCTATGACTTGGATTTGGTTCACTCCTTGAGTTGATTAAGTGAGCTATTGATTCCTTGGAATCTATTGCCTTGAATTATACATGTTTTACTGATTTTGGTGAGTTCATGGTCTATTTTCCAATGTATGTGTTTTTTAAAATGAACTAACCAAATTGTTTTGTATGATTTATTAAATGTGTACTAAATGTTTTAGTCTTTGGTTATGAGAAGGAACAAGAGGTTCTTGATGATTAAAAAGTGTATTCTCTATGTCCAACAAAGCTTGTTGCAAAACCTTTTGGGATTTAGGTTGTTCAATTGAGACATATTGATCCATAATTATTATGTTCTCAACTAGAGTTTGTGTTGGTTCAACCACATTCCCTTATTCTTTGGAAGTGTCATTGTAGATTAAAGTAGCAACTAAAGAGTCTACCAAGTTCACGATAAGTTGGTCTATATATCATTGCCTTATCTTCTTGATCTTGTTGATAAGATCTTGATTAGTTGGTTTTGACTCTATAAATATTTTCTTTCCTTTTCTAGAAGAAGGTATGTTTGTTTCTGAAATGTTCATGAAGTATTTTTATCATTATTTCTCTCCTCTAACCAAGGTATGTAATTATTCCATAAGAAATTATAAGGGTAGTTTAGCACTAGATTCAATCAACCTTAGGAGGGCTTCATCTTTATCCTCTTGGGGTTGATATTCTAACAATCTTTCTCAAATCCTACAATTGTGGGAATGTCCTAAAAGACCACATAATTGTATTAACCATCATAAAATTACTCATCCTCATAGCTAGGGCCATAATAAACCCCACTACAAGTATACCTTTGAGTCATGTCTAAAACATTTGTTCTCTAAATTTTACAAGATTTGAAAAATGTTTTACAAATGTTTAGACAAGTTATGTGTTTTTATCTTCTCTAAATAAATGACAAGGTACCAAAGAGACTATAATAAAAATGAGGTGGCATAGTACCACACAAGTAGAGGAATGTGCTCACAAAATTACTCGATCTTGGGTAGGGTTAAAATCATATAAAATAGAAGAGGGTATGATAACTCAAAGACCTAAGTGTAAAGTAGTACACCAAACATAGGCTGAGATATTCATCAATTCCATAAAAGTTAGTTCAACTTTGACAACTTGATACTATAAAATTAGAAGAAAGACCTTTAAATTAGGAAGGTGACAATTCAAACCAAGAAACTCAAGATGTGAAAACATGCAAGAATTCCTATGTGTAAAAATAAGACTAAATAGGTATCACAAACCACCACATGGTAATAAGAGGTAGAATAAAAATGTGTTCTATAACTTAAAGTGTGACATATACACTAGATGACCTAAGTTCAAAATGATTAAATGATGATGAGTCTATTAATGACCTTCAATCCAAATGTGAAATTGAACCCAAGTTAACACAATTCAAGTGAAAATGGTAAAACTAATTAACATGTTAACCTAGAACTTAGAAATGTGCAATTTAAAATTTGAATTATCAATGGACTTAAAGTTTTTTGTAAATTTATTTAGACTCAAATGGGTATCATAATTGTGTTATTTAGATAATACAAACATAATGTTTAAGATGAGAATTTAAAGAAAGTAAAGATGATTTGGATTTGACAAACGTACTACCTCCTTGTTCAAGAAATGGTGGACAAATGTGTTTGGTTATGATGTTTTTTTTATAAATTAGTTTTAGACTCAAATAAAGACCAAGTAAAATGAAGTAAATCATCATAAGCCCTAAACTCACAAGGTTACTTTGTATTATTTAAATCCATATTTATGCATGCTCTTGGGAGGAATTAATTGTTAATCTAAATATAAAATCACATGATTTGATAGGTTATTTTACACCCCCTTCTCTCAAGAGATTTTAGGATGATATGGACATTCGGGTTACTCACCCTACATCAACAACACTCTATGGAAAGTGGGGTTGTCTAAAACTTACAATTTATAACCATTTAGATGGTGCCAAGCATGGATAATGATAGATATGTAAATACATCAATTGGATCCATGTCAATCAACTTATTTTGAAAAGGTATTATCCTTTTCACAACCACTACATCCATCAATTACTCAGTGTAGTGTAATTTCCTGATTGATCATACATTTTGAGTTGTATTTTCACTAACAAAGTTTACTTAACCACTCAAGAAAACATCACAGTGGGTCACCCTCAATTTATATACCCCCCCATGGAGAGGGGTTGGATTCAATTCTAGGAGATGAAGCCCTAGGTGAAATATTCCATAAAGAACTCATGAAGTTATGAACTCCCCTCCACAAGCTAATTATATGAAATAAAATTATCTAAGTGAAAAGGCTTTAGAGGTTGTATTTAGATCACCCAAACCATATGAGTTTTGGAAAGAGCCTACATAACTTCCTTTTCATGCTTTGGACAAAGGCAAAATCATAATGAAAAGACACTTTTGGTCACCCAAGTTCCTTATAGGGGATAAGGGGAGAGCATACACACACTCTTCTTTTTTCTCAAACAATCTAAAAATCAATAGTTGATTTGCATAAAATAATACTTTTTAAAACTTGAATTATAAGAGAAGTGTATGTTTTAAGCACCAAATTGAAAAGTTTGATGAAGTTCTTGACCCCTTGGCCTTAGTTTGTAAAATTTTTGAAAAATATTCATAAAACAATCAAATAAACCATCTAAGTTATTTTTAAACACCAAAGGGAAGGTTCAAGATTTAAATCATGCTCATCTAGGTTCCTTTTAAACACCAAAGGGAATGTTTGAAACTTAATTATGCTCAAATTGATCACTTTTCCATGTAGGTCCTACAAGAAAAGTTAGAGAGTCTCCTTTACCTTTGAAGCACAATTTGTAATGAAACAAGCAGGTTTGGATTTCTTGCTCTCTAGTTTTCTATTTTTTACACATAGAGACCAATGTCGGTCAATAGTGACTGATGTCAATTGCATCAAGACCGATGTTGATCATAAATAACTATTACCAGTCAAAAATGACTAATAATAGTCACATATGAACCCTTAGGTAAAAAATGATTTGATAAAAAACTTTTTTAGCATAATGTTAGGATAAATTCTCCTAAATAAAACTTTTGGATTAGGAATAATGTTCAGACTAGAAACTTATAAATCTAATTTTACCACTACAAATTTGAATAAAGCTCAAAAATGTAAATTTTTATACATATTTTTTCATGTAACCTAACTAATGTTGGTTAGCTTTGACTAATGTTAATTACATAGAATGGATGTCACTCACTGTATAACCTATGTATCAACAAAAAAATTAAAAGCATAGGAAAATGATCATAAAAATTATTTGTTAAAGTATTTTTAATGACTTTCAATGGAATCTAAGATTTCCAAAATGTCTTCCTTACTTGAGAGGGATGCATGGTCCTACTAAGCATGCCAAGATGTGAATATGGATTAAAAATATGGTTAGATCAAGCATTAGTCATGAGAACCGAGAAAAATGAGTAAAAAACTAACAATGTAGACCAACCTATTTAATGGGGTGTGCAAATGACAATTAAGATCAAATGAAAGAAAGCAAACATGCACTAGCTTCCCAAGAGCATCCCATCATTAATAATTGGCTCAAAATCATGTTTTTCCCCTTGATTTGATGCTCAAGTCTTCAAAAATGGTGCAAGGCATGCTCCTCCACCATCTCAAGAACACCAACTATAAACTAGGCTCATGATATAAAATCAAGGTTATGCCTATCAATGAAGCTATCATATTTCAAATTAAACATTATAATAAACACACACAAAAGGTAGTGGCAATAATTCTACATAATAAGTGTTAGCTAGCCAAATAGTACCCTATTTGAAGGCTTGATAGATTTGGCTCTAAAACCTTCACACCTAGACTAACATTGGTATGATCTGAGGTGTGGGACACCTTAACTTATACCAGACCTCTAGATTTTGGTGAGGTTAGCTCCTCTAATGTATCACTTCATAATGCTTACTAAACTAATGATTGTTGGGGTGAAAAGGGGGAGAAGGAAACTAAAAGGAAAATTATAATTTACTATTGGTGATACACCTATATTGCTAATTCATCCACTCTATTTGAGTTCCTAAAACACTGATTAAATAAGCAAAGATTGAATCTACAACTCCAAATATCTCCAATGCATAAATATTTCATGTAGAGGTTTTATATGGTGAACAAATCCTAAAGGAAATGATGGAATATGCCTAATTCAAGGAACTAACTAGCTACTTATATCCACTATGAGATTAGCCAAAAGACATCAAACATTGAACATGACCTGTATAATCTGACAAGATAGTAACTAGGTAAGAATTAGGACTTGATAAGGGAGAAAGCTCTACCACATATGTAAATAAACTAGCACAAATATAATATACCAGCATAATTAAATCTGAAATAGTCATTTTATTTATTTGAAAAGGTTAAAAAACTCAATCATTGAAGAGTCTGGTCATGCCAAGAGAGGGATGGCTTTTTTAAAAATGGTTAAAAAGACAACATATATAATAAAATCATAGAAAGGACAAGAGATTGGCATTGTAAAGAGAAGATGAGATCAACTCCATGTCATTTCAAGTCTAACTTAAATATAATATTCATTTAAAATCCTTTAGACTTGTCTTCATCTTCTAAAACCTTGCATGAAGCTTCTTTTAGCATTGGAATAAGGAAGGTGGGCCCATCTTGGACTTTGATAATATTCATGCATGGATTCTATGCCAGCTTTGGATGTTTTAACTCCACTTTAACTGAGATTGAAGATGCTAGAAAGCCTTCAATTACATGATAACTAAGGATAGATGCATGACTTGTCAATTAGTCAACTAAATTGTAAGACTAGTCAACTCCAATTATCCTTCCCTTGCATGAAAAAGCACTTGAAGGATGAAATTGTGTATGAAACTGAAATCAAATATTAGATAAATAGTTTGAAAACTCCAAGTAAGCTCTTTAGATGGCCTTCCAATGCCAACTTCAAACTTGACCATTTGACCAATTAGGCATATTAGGCCAAAAAGGCCTAATAGCCTATCTGTACACTTGGACTCAAAGAAACCTACAACAAGACACCATGAAACCAAAAAAAACAATGTCTTAGACTTAGAACAATTTTTCTCATCATAAGATATGTGATTTTAATGAGAAAACTCTCACCATTCAGTCAAAAAGATTTACTAGGCCCATTTTACTCCATTTTCTTATAGACTATCCATTTTGATTGAGCTAATAGGGACATTTCCAAGATTATTTCTGACCAAATAAAGATTTGAAGAAGAATAACAAGTCTCATGATTTAGGATCCATTGATTAGATCCCATTGAACTTCCTTGTACTTCATTTTCCATACTTTTTTCCATAAAAAACATGATTTGTGCCCTGATTCGTACAAATCCATATGTCAAATTAGCATTACTGGAATCCTCTCTAAGTTTAATTGACATTTTAAAATGTTTTATATTTATCCATGATGATTTGATGGCAAGAAAATAATTTTTGTACAAAACTAGTTTTTTGAGGGTTTAAGAGGGTTTTTAAGCTAAATATTCAAAATGATAATTCATGAAGTACATAACTCCAAATACTGAACTCTTATTATTTATTTGTATCACATTGAGCCCCCTAACATACCTAAAAATATTGGGTTCCCATGCAAAAGATATGCAAAGTTATCATGCGGAGAACATTTGCCTATAGGGTTTTACTTATATTCTAAGCTACCTACGCTCTTAATGATTTTTAATAAATAAAATACCCTAAAAACCTCAATTTTTCATTACTTATAATTACATATGGGTCCTCAAAATATAATAAGAGCGTTCAACCAAACTCCTCATGTGGTGAAAGATACGAGAATTTAAACATGTGGCTTGGACGGATGTCTAGAACTACAAAAAGTGAAAACTTCACCAAGATGAAAATTATTATGAACATACTTCTAAATTATTTAAAACATAATCATGGGTTATGTACCATTCTAAAAAAACAATCTAAAAACATTTTTTTGCTTGAAAAGTGAAAATTACCTTTTTGGCCTATATGCATGTTTGCTTGTAAAAGTCTGAATGAGCATGGTTTGCATAAAATTTGGATTTTTTACACTATTTAAAGGTATTATTATGATTTTAAAACATCATCCCATGATTTTCAAACTTTCACTTGGGCCTAGAAATCTCTATGGCACTCCAGAATACTACTTGCTCCAATGGTGATCTCCAAAAGACATGCTGATGACTGTGACAAAATAGTGAGTATCTTCACTCATAAAATATGCATTAAACGTTTTTATAATATTATTAAACTCATTATGATCATGTGTACAAACTTTGGTGTTAAAACTCCATGTCTAGCTACCTCAAAGCTTAAAAATCTTCAAATTTGTTCCCTATGCATAGATTATGTGCATATTTGACTGAGTTTTCATATTTTGAAGGTGATTTCATGAAATTTATATTTTTTCAAGATCAAAATCATCATAAATTATATCATTAGTCCCTTAAATATGTTTGAAAACATACTCTACCCCCTATTTCAAGTATGCTTTGATCCTTCTAGCAAGGCAATCAGGCCTCAAAACTAGCATATTTTATACACCTACTATACTATAATTGTTATTCCTATTCATTAATTTTATTATGACCCTAAATCATTAATTTGATAAGGTAACCTTAATTTTAAATTTCATAAGTCATTTCATAGGTCATTTCTTGACTTGAAAGTTTTTGACCTCTCACCTTGCAAGCATGTGAGTTTGCTTTTGACCATGTTTAGGTATTTGATTATGGTGTTTGGTTACTATAAAGCTTTATTATCTTGTTTTAATCCATAATTAAACTCCTATATTTTACTTCTTACTCTTTATGATCAATTTCAACCCTCCATGATAGCCTATGTTACATTCTACCTCATATAACTATGTATATATACACTTTATGGTGGTTGTAGGTGCTCCTTTTAGAAGGATATAACTGGTACACCCCTCTTTTCATAATTTTCAATATTCCCTATGATCTATAATGATTTGATGAAACACCTTTGAATCTCCATATAACATGATCTCTGAGCATAAAATCCTCTTTAAAAGGTTCAAAACCCTTAAAGTACACCAAAGGACCTATTACTTGTGATATCTTCTTGGTGACTGTAGATGTGTACAGATGATATCAAGATGTGAAGGTGCTAAGATAATTTGAATAAATAACCAAGTGTCTTTTGATTGAATTAACTATCAGGATGAACTTTAAATCTAAAACCATCTTGAAGTGGTTCTACTATGGAAGCCTCCCCTCAAACCCTCACTTGATGCTCCTAGTTGTAGATGTTAATCACTGAGTGGTTGTAGGTCACTTGATTATCTAAGGGTCTCATTGATTACCCTCCAACTCCATTATACCTTAATCTTGTACTATATTTAAGATAAACCACTAAAATTAATTGTACTCTGTGTTAGATTTGACTAGCCTTTTCCATCTTGACAAGCTTTTAGGGCTTCTAGAACTTTAATTATTGTAGGATTTGGCTCAAAATAAGCATATAGGTGCCTTTTCTTTAATTCTAGGATTTTTTGAAATTTGAAATGCCTCTTCTTTCTTTATAATTTTATAAATTTGTATCTTTATATTACATGTTTTTGATTATTCCCTTTAGCCTTTTGAGCCTAAAATGCCCTTTACTTAGCAAGTAGGCTTTTCTTTATGGTAGCACAGGCCTGTAGGTCTTTTTCTAAGATTGTAGGTGTCAATAATGGGATATGACTTCCATACTATTATCTTCCTATTTTAAAGTGGCTACCATCTTAATGATACCCATTAATATCATTGATTTTTTCTTTTAACCTCTTTGATAAGCTAAAATCACTCATCACTACAAGTGAATACACCTACAAGCCTATTAAAGGATGGTTGTAGGTTAATATTTTCTATTTAAATCCCTTCATTCATGATTATATGTGTCCATCTCCATCTGATGATCAAATATTCTCTATTCCTTCAAAACTCAATTCCTCTTAGTTATTAGGCCTTTCTTGACTTAGAAAATGTATTAGCCTTAAGGCAGTTGTAGGTAATGACCATGTTAAAGGCATGTAGGGAATCATTACTATGGTTGTAGATGATCTTTACCCAAATATATGATATACAAGGATAAAATCTCTCCTCTAAAACCCTCAGCAATCTTCATTTTTATATATTTCTTTGATAAATCATATCTTCAACACACCATACCCTTTTATCATGGAAATGACCCTCTCATGCTTGGTTGTAGGGTTTCACAATGGGCTATACATGATCTTCCTTGTATTGGCTGTAGGTATACATTTCTCCAATTAAACCCTCATTGAGACTTGGTTACTCTTTTCTTACTTGTTCACTTATGAGACAAACTTGGCTAACCATGCCTTTTGAAGATGAAATTAACTCATTTGATCCTTTAGAGTGCCTATAGGTCCCCTTTAGGGACTATAGATGCACTTTTATAATAGGCCTATGTGGTCATTGAAACATCAAAATCCATTATATGTCTTCCTCTTTGATGTCATATGACTTGGATGCTCATAACATGCTTGAAAATCTTGATATTGATTGACTTAGGTCACCAGGACCATATTCAATTGCAAGTCTTATCCTTGAACAACCTTATAGGTGCCCCTCCATGACGTCACCCTATATGGACAAAAGCCTATAGGTGACTATTAAGGAAGGCCACAAAGGGAATTTTTACCTATTTCTATTTTGATTACTTGATGAAGTTATTGTCATTAATCATTCTTGGGGGAACATTGTCCTTGAAGCTTTAAACCTTTATTGGATTTCCCTAAGGTACAAACCTATTGTAGGTCTCTCTTGACTATGTCTTAATGCCTTGATTATTATTATATTCCCTTGTCATGCTTTTGATGGTGATTTTCATCTATATTGTCTCTTTCTCACCATGAAACTATGGAATTAAGAAGGTGTGATGTTGGTAGGGATGAATGGAAAATAGAAACATGATGGAGGGTGAACAAAGGGCACAAAACATAGTAATATGGTTGTGTATGGCAGTGAGAAAGGGTGGATGGGATGGTGGTGGGAAGGAGCATGGTGGATCATGAAAAAACCAAGGTAAGGAGTTGTATTCAACCATATTCACCTAAACATCATACCACAAAAATTTGGAGGCCATTAGAGGAGTGCAAAGATATGAATTTTAAACATGGTTTTTCATTTAAAAAAACTTAAAATTTGTAAAACTTCCTTAATTTATGCTAAATAAACCCTTTGGAGACCTTGAGAACATGGAGATGGGATTTATTGGCCATGAAACAAGAATAACCTTTGATAATATGATAGAAATAATTAAAAAATTAATGGAAAACCATACAGAACACAAATTTCTTAAATATTTGAGGTTGCCTTCCTCTTCCATAACCGTACAATTCACTTTTTTGCAAGCATGTTACACTACAGATTGACTAATTAAGTTTGTGAGAATTTTTTGACCTTGATTTACATTAATAATTGATTTATAAGGCCATGTAAATCTAGAACAAGTCACCAAGATTCTATAATAATTTTATTTGCCTTGAAATTTTGCCCAGGTGAGGAGAAAATATAGAAAATCAGTTGCCTTTCTGGTTGTAGGACTATAAAAATTGGCCCATCTTCAACTAGATGGTTCATGAGCCTAGATAATCCAATTTAATATTCACTAATTACATCAATAATCCATTTTAATTTATTTTCTTCACCCCATATTTCAAATTTGTACCCTTCCTTAACAATCTGTACCATTAGAAAACTTATATGCAGGAGCTTTTGTGCAAACTAGGCAAGCATCTATAATGGAATGATTTTGGGCTTGTATAGCCATCAAATACCATGAAATTTTTATTGAATATTTCTAATGGTATGAACTTGATCTCTAATGCCCTGTTTGTACAAAAATCTTATGGATTCTATACTATTACTTGAAATATGAAGGAAAAGAGCCATATTTTACCCTTTAAAAGATGGATTTCACTTCCACCACTTGAAATAGAAGATTTTATAAGTATTAAATGACATAACATGAAAAAAAATTGACCTTTTTCATGTTTTAATTTGGTAATTTGGCACGTGTTAGGTGGAATAGGGGCCTTTTGGGCTTAGAAAACATACTAAATGACCTTTTCAATTTATGAAACTTTGGACTTAAGCTAAAATCATACTTTTGAATATGATTAAAGATAAATTGGATAGTTTAATGAAATTTTTAATCCCAAATTTTGACATTTTTGACCAAAAAAAATATTTTTAGGCCACAACACACTGGTTTGACCAGCTATAAAGGGCTAATGACTAAATTTAGGAAACTTTTGAATTATGGGGTAGTAATTTGGCCTTGATAGGTCAAATTAGTAACAATAAGTTTACACAGATGAAGCTTAAAAATTTGAGTGAGAGGCCTCCTATTTATATATTTTTCAAATTGATTAGGATCAGCCATGACCATCCATCTTGAGATCAAGATGTGTGGCCATGAATTAATTCAATTATGTAACTAAAATCCATAAATATCCTTATAATGATTTGGGAGAAAGGGGCATTAAAGAGTCATTGTAAGACATAATCTTGATATTTGTTACATTTATGGCTTATCAGTGCCACCCCAAAAATAACCTCACTTTATGATGTAGTTAATAGGAATCAATTTCCAATAAATAAATATTCAATAACTTCCATGGAATTCTTACTTAAGATCATAATTTTGTTTAATTTTCCTAAGTAATATTAATCAATATTTAGTGAAATTATTTAGAAATTGGTGCACTCCATTAATCAAGCTAGTCAAAAATATTATTGGGTTGTAATTTAACTAGAGAGTAATTATAAGGTGATTTTAGTTATGTGTAGGCCATCATCCCATTTAGGATGTTATTGATGAAAAATAACACATGCACATGTCATGTGCTTTTGACTTAGAAGAAAAGAGTGATCTATATCACCAAAATTCATTTTAGTCATTTTCACTCAAAATGATTTGATCAAATTTTATAATCACATAAAATGCATTTCCCCATTTAGGGATACATTAGTCTAAATGGGCACTTGTAAATGATAAGCTCAAACCATTTAGCGTATTTAAGTGATTTTTTGCTCAATTTGTGCATTTTCATAAATTTTGAGTAAGATTGACAATTTCAACACAAATGGTGTTAAGAATTGGATGTCTATAGATAGTGATATAACTGATAATTTGGTGTCCACAAAAATGGTAAACAAGTTTAAATTTAACAAGGTAAGCCCTACTACTCCATTCAAAATTTATTGCCTTAAAAAAATTCATCAAATTCTAGTTAATGAACATTATAATGTAGAATTTCAGATTGGGAGTTAAAAAGATACTATCACATGTGATATAATTCCAATGGATTTTTTCTATATCCTTTTAAGAATACCATGGCAATATGATAGACAATCTATTCATGATGGTAAGCTCAACACTTATACATTTGTGAAGGATGGTAAGAAGCATGTTCTCACACCTATCAAAGAGAGTGATGCATCTATAAAAGAGGATACAAAGGTATTGTTAGTCAATGGGAAAGAGGTTCTATATCAAGTAAAGAAGGAAGAGGTGAGATACGCTCTTATTGGTAAGCCTAAGATGGTTTTAAATTCTACTAAGCTTGATGAATTGCCTTTAGAGATTAAAGATTTTTTAATTGATCGATATTGCATTAGATTGTCTACCAAATGAATTACCTCTTAAAATGAGTATAAGTCATCATACAAATCTAATTCCTGGTGATAATTTTCCTAACAAAGCTACACATATAATGAATCCTAAAGAAAATTATAGGATTAAGAAGCAATTGCAAGAGTTGTTAGACAAAGGGTTGGTGAGAGAAAGTTTAAGTCAATGTGTAGTTCCTACAGTGTTATCTCCAAAGAAATATGGTGGTTGGATAATATACATGGATTAAAGATCCATCAATAAGATCATAATAAGTTATAGATTCCCTTTACCTAGGATTAATGATTTATTGGATTATCTTAGTGGTGCTATATACTTTTCTAAGATAGATCTCAAAAGTTGAAATCATCATATAAGAATTAGAGAAGGGGGAAAATAACTTTTAAAATCGATGATGGTTTGTATGAATGGCTGGTAATTCCATTTGGCCTAAGCAATATTCCAAGCACCTTCATGAGGTTGATTAATGAAGTACTTAAGCCTTTAATATGTAAATTTATTATTATGTAACTTGATGATATTTTGGATTTAATTAGATCTAAAGAACAACTTAATAATTTGAGGATGGTTTTAAGGAAGTTACAAGAAGAAATGTTATTGATAAACCTCAAGAAATATACTTTTTTGAAAACTAAACTAGTCTATTTGGGATTTATGATCTCACAAGAAGGCTTAAAGACGGATAAGGATAATTTAAAAGAAATATAGGAATGACCTACACTCACGATTTCATTTAAGGTAAGGAGTTTACATGTGCTTTCTAGTTTCTATAGAAAATTCATAAGGAATTTTAGTATTATTTTTGTATCTATGGTTGAAACTATTAAGGGTAAAAAGTAGCCATTCAAGTGGAATGATGAAGCTAAAAAAGATCTCAGATTTTGAAAAATAAAATTATAGAGCAACCCATATTGTACTTACCTAATTTCATTAAGTTGTTTCAAGTTGAATGTGATGCAAGTGGGACAATGATTGGAGTATTTCTAAGAAAAGAAGGTAAATTAGTTGCTTATTTCAATGGAAAGATCAATAAAACCAAAATAAAGTATTCAACCTATGATGAGGAATTCTAAACCATTGTGAAATCATTGAATAAATGGAGGCATTATCTAATTCCAAAGGAATTTATTTTACTCATTGATAATCATTCTTTATTGTTCATAACTAGTTAGCACAAGTTAAATCAAAGACATGCAAAATAAGATGAATTTTTTCAAAGTTTTTCTTTTTGTGATTAAGCATAAAAGTGGATAAAATAATAATGTTGATGATTCCTTGATTATAATAAGTCTTATTTTACAATAAATTTAAATGAAGGTTGTGGGATTTGATTATCTTAAGAACTTATACAAATAGGATTCAAATTTTAAAGAAGCCTATGAGATATATAGAGATCCCACTAGTAAAATAGAAGTCATTGGATGGATTAAATGATTCAAGAATTCCTCTTGTTCAAATTCAAATACTTGGGTATCATAAAAGGATCTATGAGAGAGAATCTTATCAAAGAAAAGCATAGTGGAAGTCTTACAGGTCATTTAGGATAAGACAAGACACTAGCTAAATTAAGTGCATTTTATTATTGGCCAAATGTGAAAAATGATGTGAGGAAGTATGCTGAAATTTATAGGATTTATCAATATGTTAAGGAAATAAGTCAAAACATGGGCCTATATCATCTCCTACGTATTCCTAATAGACCATGGGACTCAATAAGTATGGGTTTTGTTCTTGGCCTACCTAAGACACAAAAGGTAATTATTCCATTTTCATGGTAGTAGATAGATTATATAAAATAGATAATTACATACATTGTTATAAGGTGAGTGACGTAATTCATATAGTTGATTTGTTCTTTAAAGAGATAATAAGGTTACATAAATTACCTAATAATATTGTTCCAGATAGAGACACTAAATTTGTGGGTCATTTTTGGAGAACTTTTTGGAAGAAAATTGGCACAAAGTTGAATTTAATTTTTTCATATCACCCTCAAACTGATGGACAAACTAAAGTGGTGAATAAAAGTCTTGGGAACATCCTAAGAAGTTTGGTAAGTGAACACCCCAAGCAATGGGATCAATTACTTGCATAAGAATAATTTTCTTATAATGACTTGCTAAATAGGAGTACATGAAAAAATCCTTTTCAAATTGTTTATGTTATGAATCTTAGGGGTATTTATGAACTCATGAATTTAGTCCATTAAGAAAGGAGTGCAAAATAGGATGAATTTGCAGCAGCCATGCAAGAGATGAAAGAACATGTGAAATAGAAAATTGAAATAAGTAAAGGAAAGTGTAATAAAAGATCATATTTGAAGAGGAAATAGATTCAATTTAAATTTGGAAGTATTTCCTTGGTTAATTTTATAAAATAAATCTTTCTAATGGGGGAGTACAACAAACTAAAACTAAAAAAGATAGGGCCATGTAAGGTCTTTAGGAATTTTTCATCCAATGCATATAAGATAGAACTTCCTAAAGATATTGGTAACTCTCCTCTATTTAATGTTTTTGATCTTTACCCATATAAGGAAGGAGAAAATAATGGAAAAGAAGGTGCTAATATGACTGATCAAATCATTCCTTCCAAACAACTACCAAGGAAGCCACCAAATCAACTAGAAAGTATTTTGTATAGGAAACTGGTCAAGAGGACAAGAGGTAAAGACTATTTTCACTACCTCATAAAATGTAAATCATCCAATTGAATATTTAACTTGGATGATTGTTTTTTAGGTCAAAAAGTATGGTACTAATATAGAATAACTCATCAAACAAGTACATGGTTGACTTATTGTGTACCTTGGTGGATTGATGCAGGAGCATCATGCATCTAAACTAGTTTGAGATGGTAATTATGTCTTAATATGTTTCTTGAGGTTTAAAAGAGTCATTTTATTCTTTTTTATTCATTTAGAGTGCCTGGGAGATGATAAATTAGCTTAGAGAGCTCAATTAGTGGTTTCACACCAATTTCAAATTTAAAATTTAAAATTACTTAAGTTGTAAAATCATAAGTAAAAGATATGTTTATAATAATTATTGCAAGTTTTATTTTTTATGTAATTTAATCCATGTATTATGGGTCATATTACAATATATGAAGGTAAAAAATCATCTCTAACTACTATGTTTACTTAAATAAGTTTGTTTATTTTGTGAATCTTCTCATTTAGACAAGTCAAAGAGCAAATTTTGGACTTAAGTTGCACATTCCTTGATGAGAACAATGAATAAATACAGGATAATCAATATAAAATACTTATATGAGATTAAAAATTAATAACAAAGCCTTAAACATTTAAAAATTGTTCATATTTTAGTTACATAATATGGAGAAGGTTCATGTATGACGGTCTTTGAGTGTAGAAAGTCTATATTTTATATGGTTTATGAAAAGAGGAGTATTTTATGAGTTAATAAATTTTATTTTATTTTGGATACCATTATTATTTTTTAATATATCTCATTGAATGAGATAAATGGTTTTTAAAATCTCACAGACCTCTTTTCTTCTACACAGACCCTATTTTGTGATTAAAACCCTATTTTCAGTCCTTTGTTTGTCAATAAAAATTATGAATGGTCTCAATTTGAGTGTTTTATAAGTTATATAGGGTATATAATATGCTCATATAATCATTTTTTTTATAAATAACCCTTAATTTCCATGAACTATCATTAGATATCTCTTAGGTTCTGCAAATTCAGAAAAATCCTAGTTTCAAGGTTGAGGATACAACGAGGGTCATAAAATTATTTTAACCCTTGAAATAATCATAAAAATTTTTAAAAACATTTATAATATATTTTATAAATATATTCAATTGTTTTGAAGTTTTTAGGAGGTGTATGGATGTTGTACTAGCTGACTGTGTGCACTTAAAACTTAGAATTCTAAGTTTTCTTGAAAATGAAATGAGATATTTTTCCAAATTCTTCAATTTTGGGTCTTGTAAAGTGAAGTGAAGATATAATAACCTTAAAATGTTTTCAAAAACTTGTTATAAGTGTTATATATATAATAAAATCCATATTTTAAGATTTGACCTATTTGAGTACCAATTAGGTCTCCAGGTCTAAATAGGGTGTTAGCCTATTTGGTAAAGTGTCTTGTACAACCAATATTTAGATTGGTTTTAGTATTATAAAGAGGTAATTTGTGATTTTTAAAACCTTTATAAACCCTATAGTATTATGTCTTTAAAATTCATGGTATATGACTATCATAGAGGCATATTTTGAGACAAAAGAGTAAATTTGAGCAATTAAGTAAGTTGAGTGTCTTAAGATAATATCAAGAGAGTGTATCATATTTGGTATTAGAGTAAAATATTATGCAAAATAAAAAGGTCCAAGGTTAGATGAATAAGGTAAATAATGGCAAAAATGGTTAGAGTAAGAGGAGGAACAAGGAGATAAATGACCAATGTAGTTTTGCTTTAAGAGGTCAAAAGTCTAAACACCAGAATGGAGGTATTGGAACTAGCACAAAGGAGAGGAGTGGATCTTGGAGATATAAATGATAAATAAGATGAAGGATATAAATAATAATCATTAGTAGTAGATATATAAGGACCTTAAGAGAGGCTTGTGAAGGTAATAGTGTAACCAACCTCCAAACCAAAGGTAGATGTACCTATGTATGATGGAAAATTGAATGTTGAATATTTTATTTGATTAAATTAGTGCCTTAGATAAATATTTTATGTATGAAAATTTTGAAGAAGAAAGGAAAGTGAAATTTCTAGTGACAAAATTGAAAGGTCATGACTTCTTTTGGTGGGAAGGTGTGCAAATAGAGAGAAGGAAAAGAAAGGAAAAAAATAACCAGTTCAGATAAAATGGTTTCAAATTTTAAAGGCAAATTTATGGCTAACAATTAAAAAACTAACATTTTAAAACATCTTCAGAATCTAAAACAAAAAGACATGATGGTAAAAGAGTACATAGAGAAGTTATAGAGGTTGATTATAAGGGTTGTCCACATAAAGGAAGACTTGGATAAGGTAGCAAGATATTTTAATGGTCTAAAATTTGTTATGCAAGATGAGATCACTCTTCTTATGCCTAAATCAATTAAGGAGGCATATCATTATGCCTTAAAAGTAGAAGAAAATCTTACAATAAAGTAACCTTCACATGTTTGAGGAAGAATCAGAACCTATAGTAGGAGAGGATAACAAGGAGGAAGGATCCAGCCTCAAGCTCATCAAGGAAACACTAGTAGCTTTTAATTCCTTTTGAAATCATTATTTATGGTCAATTCTGAGAGATAATTAAGAGGGAAATTTTTTTCTAGTAATCCAAAAATTGATTTCTAATTTACGTAAATAATATATCAAGAATTGAGTTTCCTTAAAATGGAAAGTTGTAATTAAGTTAATATATCTTAAAAAATTTAGTTTCACAACAAAATTAATTTTATTTCAAATCCTACTATTTTAGCAAGGTGATTTTGAACCCAATTTATGTAGAATTTTTGCAAGACAATTTTTTGAACATATAAATTCACTTTTAAATGGTGATAAAATTAATATTTTTGTTCACAATAAAAATATTCATATACCTTAAACATGTTTATACTATCTTAGATAATATGTTCTTACTATTGGAAAATTTTATTGAACCTTTTTATATATTAAAACAAGAGTGGTTTTGTACCTATTTACCCAACTTGGAGTTGGGATTTTTTGTAATATACCTAGAGAAGGGTAGAATAGTAGAATAATGAATAGTGGTTTAGTATCACATGCATAATAAGGAGGAGTTGAGTAGATGGTAATTAGTATAAATGAATGGTATATTTTAGTGTAAGGCATCCAAGAAGTTATTTGTAAGTGAGCCTTGCTCAAATGAGGTAGTCCCCTCGAAGTGGCCCACGATTCAAAGTTATTCCTTCCATAAAAGGAATTATGTGTAATCAAAATTTTGAGTTCAATATATTTAATTTACATTATTATTATGTGATTGTGAGTATGAGGTTCCTCTCATTTGGTATCAAAGTAGTTTCATTTCATGTGGACTAGGGTGTAAGCTCTTATGATAGTAAATTTTTTGTGTATTTTACAACCAATCTAACTACACCAATGTGTTTGTAACACTCAAAACATAGGTTTTCATATCTATTTTATCTATATTTGATATTTGAACATCAAAAAATTAAATCCCCAAATTTACTAGCTTTCTAAAAAGTATTCATTTACTAAAAATGGATAAGGCACCCATGGCATGCATTTGAAGACTATAATACATTCTGGTGTGATCTGCATGTTTGGTACATTCTTCATGTTACACAGTCACTAGCCGCTAGAATTAATTTTCAATGTAAACTACTTCATGTGACCAAGGGAAATCATTAGGACCTAACCACTAGTGTTCACTTCAAATGTGATTCGGACCTATTATCACTCTAGAGGTGATATCTTTCAAACCATGAGGGTTATAAACCTCTAATTTTTTTGTTGGAATTATGATTCTGATGTAAACCTAGTAACATTATTTGATTAATTTTTTGGAGCTAATTTTATTATTCAAAAATTACATTTTCTTCAATAGAACCTTATTTTTTATAGTTTAAAAGTACCTTTCTGGACTCATACTTGAGATCTGTAAGGAATTTTTAGTTATTGTTTTTTTGAAAATGTATATTCTTTCAAGAATGTTATGAAATACATGACTTATAGCTATAATATATGGATTTACATAAACTTTTGTTTATCCACATTTTTTCTTCAAGAATTAAGTATTATAACTCATAGCTACACAATTATAAGTAATGCGAGAAGGAGAAAATTTTATTTTGATTGGGTGCATTTTTTATGGATCCTGACACCCAATTAGTCTTTATATATATATATATATATATATATATATATATATATATATATATATATATATATATATAAAGACATCAAAATATTGGTCATATTTTAAAGGATGCATTTATGGTTGAAACTGATGTCTACTCCTTTAGTTCTCATGGGGATTCCCATTTTCTCTAGCGATAATCTCACTAGTGCATTAATTCAACTTTAGAAAATTAGTAATATTAGGGAATATTAGAATGAGTTTGAAACATTGACCAATGACATCTCTATTGCATTCTTCATTTGTTATTTCATCAATAAACTTCAAAATGAGATTCAACCAAAGGTTCACATGTGGTAACCATAATATATGAAGGAATTTATGGGCTTAGCTAATCCCACAAAATACTTCATATGCTATTATCATGGTGATACACCTTTATTTTTACATCCTTGCACCACACCACCTCTTCAAGACATCAATAAACCAAATATTGATTCCCTTTTGGATGCATCGTAGTAGGTTACAGATGAGCCCATTCAAGAAATCACCATGCTCGAGCAAGCCCCCAATGAGGCCAAGCCAATAATCATAGATCCTAAGTAGGAAATCGAGTCTTCAAATGCCTCAAAGAAAAATTCTAAGGGGGATGACATGTATCCTAAATTCATTCATTAGGATGACTATTTTGAGCACCCTTGCTCTTGCTTTGAGGATATTATCATCATGGTTAAAATTTCACTTAAACCTTTAGTTATAGTGCACATGTTCACCCTATTGATGCACATGTTCATATCTGAGCATAGGCAAAAGAAATGAATGCAGAAAAGGACACATGGATGTGCCTCTATCTAGTCTTCAACCTATTTTAGTCTGGCCTTCATTTGGTCCTCATATTTTTTTATTTGGTTTCAAGGGTGAAACATATTTAAGAGGGATGGTAAATAAAGGGTATAGGTTATTTTAATTCATCCAAGAATTTATTTTTAAGTGGTCCTTCTTCAAATGTTTTATCCCCCTCAAAGTGGCCCATGATTCAATTTTATTCCTTACATAAAATGAATTGTGTGTAATCAGTATTTTGATTTCAATATATGCAGCTTATATTGTTATTATGTGAGTATGTGTAAGAGGTTCCTCTCATTTTCATCATATATGAGATTATTTTTTTATGTAAGAATGTCATTATCAAATTAATTTATCCATATATTATATTATACTTTTATTCATGATATGTAATGAACCCTAGCCCTAGTCACACATTGTTAGGTTCAATTAGTGTTCTCTTGCTAATTGACTATGAGCATACTTTTGGAGTAAAAATCACTTTTCATACTCAAGACTGATTATTTTTATCAAGTGTACCTTTTCTTTGTTTGAATTTATTTTTAGTTTCTTTATATTTCCTAGATGTGTTTAGATCATCTAGTGATTGTGATGTTATTGATAAGGGATAACAATGTTAACCTTAATTATGTGACTATTCAATGAAGGTTAGGTACCTTCATGTTAAATATAACATTCATTTTGGAATGAGTGAATTATATCTAACCCCAATTTTACTTTTGAAAAGATCACCACAAATATGTAGGAAACTTGGGGAGTGTATGAGGCTTAGAAAACTAACCTGTAGGATGTTTCATAGTGTGAGCAATTGACAACTAGCTTTAGAGTGTTCTTATAACATGTTCTTAATCATAAAACCCTTAGAGATATTGATTAAGTGTGAATATTTTATTGTTATTATTCACACATGTATTTCTTAATAATTTCCATTTACATGGTTTACTTAGTTGTTTAGTCATTACAGGATAGCGACCCTCATTAATTATTGGGATTTGAGGTTGTTTTCTCGCATCTTGACTTTGGTCACCTTTAGAGACTTATATAGGAGACACATCTTTTATGAATAGTATAATTTATAAATTTTTAATTCTTGGTCTTATTATATTATTATAACATGGGTTGTTGGTCATGTTAGACTCTTATTTATGATGTTGTGTTTTAGTATTTGGGTAAGCATGCATAATTGAGTTATATAGATGTTTTATATTGTGCAAACATGTTGAGATTATGGTTTTTTCATGTTTTTTATGTCTAGATATTTATAATCTCAATTGTATGATGTATTAGATCACTTGTTGGCTTATATTTTCAATCCTATTTTGGTGATGATGCCTTGTGGAGGAGTCATTCACATCTTTTAGAACTGCATTAAACCCTGATTGTATGGAGTGGATATGTAAGTTGTACAAGTTATGATGGGGGAATTAGGTCTAGGTTCTTAGGATAGGTTAAAGTTATTGTCATTTTTTATTTCTACATTTCCTTTGATTACATTGATCAGGTTATGTGTGAATAATTTTTTGATCCTTAAATCAAAAAATTAGAATTCAGTACCTCTTAATGAGGTGACTCATCCCTCTTCACTAATTATCATATTACTAATTTATTTTGGGAATAAAATTCATCTTAACATCATATGATTGTACTTTACCCATATAGAGGCCTCATGGTGGCAAGTGAATGTATTAAATAAATAATATAATAATTATTTGTGTTACACTTCAGTTGTTCATTGACCAAATCAAAACAATTAAACATTAAGAAACCATGGAGAATAATTAAACATAATTGAATTAAATTAACAAAACCAACATCACATGGGTTTTGAGATAAAAAGTTTGGGCATGACACTTTGGTATCAAGCGTGGGTTTAGCACTAGGAACTCTAGGAATAACAATATGGTTGGTTTAGTTATCTTTCACAAATAAAATAAAATAGATTGTGTACTTCTAGTTTGGTCAGAATGATTCATGAGACTTCTCTATACAAAGGTATTATAGTTGTTATGATTCTTAAGTGATCAGACATAAAAGCATGCATATTTCCATGAGATACTATTGTAGACTTAGGTACTATGTATGGAATGGCCATTTATTATTACTTTTTTATAGTATTGATGGCATATGGTTATCAACAATGTCATCAGTGATGACATAGATACATCAGTTTGACATATGAGGGTTGTCATCAATGTCATTAGGGATGACATATGTGCATTGATTAAAATGATGAAGATACCTAGATCCTTTTGTATATCTAATAAAACTGTGTTATAGTATTATGTTGTGGATGTATTAATTGTCATGAACTAATGTAAATAATGTATCATGATCCAAACATGTGTATCCTTAAATTATATGATTGTTTATGTACATGTGTAATTGTAAGATATTGTGTAAACCTGAGTATCATTTTGTACATGTACCAAACCTATGAAAAAAATAGAGACTTTCTACATAAACAACATTGTAATATGATATTAGAGTGTTTATGTCATGATACAAGTATGATATTTATGTCATTAAGCCCAATTTTGCTCTTGATCTTGTGAATGTGAATGTGTTCATGAATTATCTTATGTGCAACTCCCATCTCTATAAATATGGTGTAAATTAACTTATATTCATGAAAACATATAATTTATAAGTGAAATTGTTATGTGCTAATGTGTTGTGTAACCATATATCATTGGTCTAATGAGTAAGTATTGATGTAAGTGTGGGGTTTGAGTTTGGTTTATATTGATATAGACCAAGTTATGGGATAGGAAGTGGAGCTTATCATAATATAAAAACCACTTTTCCCATTTACATGAGGTATTCGCCTGATTATTTCAAGTGTGTGCACCATGAGTACCTTAGGCACCATGGTATTTTCACGCATAATGATCATTTTATGAATGATGTGTTCTTTAACCCTCCCCCATTAGTGGTTTTGAAAAAAAATTCTTTGTCACTTATACCTGATGCATCCTTGTGAACCTTTTGGGAGGCATATGAAGAGTGATGTTTTCCTCTTACCTAAGGGAGGTAATTGAGGCTTATATTATTCATTTCCCTCTAAAATGGATTTATTAGCCTCATAGTGTCATAATGTGAAATTTTTATAAAATTATTGTGATAGATTTTATTTTGTGTTTTTGTCATTTTATGTTAATTTTCAAAACCAATGCTTTTATTTCTCAAGTCTAAATTTTCTTTTACGAAGATATTTCATTGGTTTGAATTACTTTGATTTAATTTTCAATTTTTTTATTGTGGCCACTTGGATTTGAATTTATTAAATAATTTTGATGATTTGTTGATATTTTTTATTTCTATTTAAATATCTCTTTATTTACATTTGACATTTTATTTAATTAGTGTGTTATTTTATGGGGAGGTTTTTACCTTTTTGATGGAATGTTGTGATGTAGAGCATCACCATGTACTAAAAAACTTACTATGTTTGTTAGTGTATTGTAACCATTTTAGGTATGTGAAAGATGTTATAGGTCTTGAAATTTCCCTTAGGTTGATTTAGAGTCATTAAAATTATTTGGTGTGTGTGTTTGTGTTTCTTTAAGATTTTCCTGGCAAATTCCAAGTTTAGAAATTTGAATTTGAGAACTAGTCTTTGTGAGGTGTTATGAGTCTTATGAGGAATGTTATGGTTGTTAAATGATAATGTAAGGTCTTATAAGATTATATTAATTTATTGGTGGTCTTTAAATGTACATGTTATGATCAAAATTAATGTATGCCAAGAAGCGAAAAGTTGTAACTACCACCTAGGTAGAGGTGGTCAAGAAAATGAGGTTATTTTACATGTTTGGAATATAAGTATAATATAATACATCAATAAAGTAGTGTGTGAATGGTATAATAATATTATGAAGATAGGTATGAATTAAAAATTTAGATAATCTCAAGAATTGATCATGACATGAAGGAAATCTACCTATAAGGAGAATATTTTTGTACATAAGACTATATGTATGTTTATGAGCATGGAATAAAATTTGTTTGATGAATAATTATTTAATGATTAAGAATAAAATGTATGTATTTTTAAATGATTGTTTATATGGTGTTTCCATAATCCTAACTTAGTTAACAAGGTGAGGAGCTACAACCACTCCATTGAGACAATTCTAGTTATTGGACAACCTAGTATAAAGACAATAGGGTATTTCGTTTGAGGAATGTTGAGGTAATGAGTATATATATATATATATAATTTTTAATCATTTTGAAGGATAATAATCAAATTTATAAGACTCAATATTATATTAAATCTACATTTGAGTATTGCATAGTCCATTCAAGAACTTTGCCCATACACAATCATCAAGGCCAAGAAAAACAAAGGTAGGTTGAATGATTATTTATTAATTATTGAATTATTTTTATGAATAATATTTATAGAGAGTTTATTTTTTCTGAGTATATATTATTTTTAAGCCCATAAATCCATTATAATTATAAAATACAATGAAAACTAACGCACAATCCTATCACAAAGTCCATAAAGAACACAAAAATATTTCTTTTTGTAAGAGCCTTTTGGGGGTTGTTGAAGGAATAATAATTGTTTAAAAAGGAGTAAAAATATTTTTAGACCCTATACAAGATTAATATTCCTTTAAGCATATTAAATACTCATTTAAGTACTCAAAATCATTTATTTTGTATACATAGTCCTAGAAAGAGACCAAACACCCTGTGTTTTTACATGTAAAAGATGTTTGAATCTTAGATAAGTGAAACTAAGGATTGAAATATTTAAAGGGATGTAGGATAGACATATTATAGGTTTTATAATATTTTGAAGTGCCTTAACTCAAAATATTCATTTTGGTAAGCTCTCATCCTACAAAGGCATGTGGTAAGACTAACTAGGGTTTTGAAATTGGAAAGTGTTATAACTTTTGTTTCCATAATTAAATTTGATGAAAATTTGTTATTATATGTTACTTGAAATGATAAATAAGATTCTGGTAGTTTTTATTTTTTAGAGTACAAACTGGTAAATATTTTTGAATTGTGTGCTTGTATGAGGGCTAAAGAGGCCTAATTTAGGTGAAGGGGGTGTTACAATAAAGGGTCTACCTTAGGAATTAAGACTTGAAACTTTTGGTGGAGTTGAATAAGGATAAGGAGTATCTAAAAATTCCATTATTTAGTATAGATCCATCATAGAGTGTACAAACCATCAAGATTTGTGCTTAAGGTGGGATACTAGAGAAGGAGGTCTAAAAAAGGAAAGGGTAGATAAAGAAAGATTTCTTGTTTGTAAAGTGTGTTATTAGATTGGATATTTAATGGGGTCCTGATATGAAGATTAATGACTATATTAAGTTCATTTTTGGAGTCAAGAGTCATAACATCCATGTTTTAGGCTTTATGACTAAGTTCATAGCTCAAGAAGAAAGGGGTGAGAAAAGAGAAAGAGAGGGGTTTCAATCATTGTGGAGCAGATTATGATGATGAGTGATGAGTGATGAGATGTCAATAACATAGGAAAGAATATTATATGTATGTAAGGAGGCTTAAATCCAATTAAATACAAGAGTTGATCAAGGGTACTGAGAAAAGAGTAGAGGACCTATTTTAAGAGGGTTATCAAAGGTTAAAGAAAGTGATCAAAAGAAGATAATCAAAACGAGGTCATTGCATAAGGTAAATTAATTCTGTCATCTACATTAGGGGTTTTGATTCCTCTTCATCAAGTGGTATCAGAGTGGGTAAACTCTTAGATCAAGTCTATATTTTTTGAATGATTGAAGGTTATTATTTTAATTTGTCAAATATTACTATGTGAGGTACTAATGAAGATCTCAAGAGTATAGTAATAAATTTGAGAAGTTTGGGCATCCCTTGAAGAGAGATAGCAAAATATCAAGAAAGAGAAGAGAAAATTCCCAAGTGAGGATAAGGAAAGATAAATTCTCAAGTGAAGACTAACATAGTACCCAAGTGAGGTGCAAAGAAGATAGAGGAAGATATAAAATACTTTCAAAGAGGAGATGAAATATGAGAAGATAACAATTAAGAATATCGATAACTAGGGTTGACACAAAAAGAATATGAAATAGAATAATAAAGAGTTATATTTTGAAGAGGAAGTGAAATATTTGAGGTAGAGTCTAGAAAGTATAGAGAATGTGATGCTCATGATAGAGCAAATACAGAAAGAAGAGAACTAGTATGGTTGGTTTATGAAAAATAAGAAAGTTTAGTGGCCTATTTCTCTCAATTTTGATTTATTTTCTAGTTAAAGAAGTAAGAAACTAAATATGATATGGTATAACAACCTATTTTTTTGTGCATGTGTGATCCAAATGATTATGAAGAGATCATCTTTGTCTTGGTAAGAATGACCGATAGATAAGAAAGTACTAAAGCAAAGGGGTTGTTAGATGGATAGCAAGGTGGATTGCCTAGCATGGTCTAGATCCAAGAAGCGTGAGCTTATTGAGAGGATACCAATCCACTATTTTAAAATAGTTAAGTTGAAATAAATAAAGATGAAGTACTTGCATCAAATGATAGAAAATATTGAAAGGGAATGCAAGAATAAATAAATGTTTAATAAAGGAAATAGACTAATTATAATAATAAATGGGTCAATAATAATGTTAAATAGGTCAGGTAGGGTTCAAAAAATAGGTGGAGATCCTATGAACATGAAAAAATATAGAAATTAGAATTTAGATGAGGGTAAGTAGGTGGAAATATATATTTTTTATTTCCTACCATAGTGATTATCGATAGTCAGGATGACCATCGGTGGTTAAGGTGATTGTCAGTGGTTGAAGGTGGCTATCAATGGTCAGGGTGACCATTAGTGGTTGCTATGGGTTCTAAGGGTGTTCAAAAAAGTGTTCTAGAATGGATACAGTAGGGTGTTGCAAGTTCATTTGGGGTCAAGGGTCAGAGGATAATAAGTAGAAGGGTGTGGTTCAGGTAAAAATGTTAGAAACTAAATAATCAAAACCTGAAACAAGAAATGTAATTAACTAACTATCTAATGGTTGATGGTATAATGAGAATTAATTTTGGTATAGTAATGGTACTTTTTCTTGAAGAATAATTTTGGTAGAGGTTTAGGTCTATGTCATAGTTGTTGACTTGATAGAGGGAAGACCTACAAAGAAGTTCTTAATGTTAGAAGATTTTGATGATTGTTGGTTGATAGCTTGATTGCTAAAATTTTTGGCTCTCTAGATGAATGGATTATGGATACTCTTTTCATCTCCTACTCCTCTATTTTATAGGAAAAAAAGATGAAGGTGTGTGATTTAGAAGGGGTGAAACTTATTCCATAAATTTATTTTTTTATGGGTTAACTTGTTGCATAAATTAAATTATGAATGTTTGGGTTCACACATGGAATTTAAGTGCTTAGGTGGTAGGGACCTGACTGTCGATAGTTAAGGTGACCATTGGTAGTCAAGGTGACCATCAACGATCAAGGGTTAAAGGTTAAGTGGGGTGAAAAGCTAGTTTAGTGAGTTGGTTTTGTTTGAAATATTGTCATTGATGTTAAAGGTCTGACATTATTGGTGATCAAGGCCCCATTACATTTAATGGTGTTTTTAATAGTCATATCTTGGCTAATGTGTGTTAATATTTATCTAATATTAAAAAATATATTTTTGGTTGCATAAAGTCAAAATAAAGGCCCATGGAGAAGTCAAAGAGTCATGGGGTAAAGACAAAAGAGGAATGGGATGCATTTTCCCATGAAGATTCATCTTGAGGAATTCCAAGAGTCACCAAGTAAAGATAAAAGAGGAAGGGCACAATTTCTCATGAAGGGACACTTTGCAGAATACAAAAAGTTACCAAGATAAAGATAAAAGAGGAAAGGACACTTTTGCTTATGAAGAGTCACCATGTGACTTTTCAAATGCAAAGATATGAAGGGTCATGCAAGTTTGACACCATTTTCCATGAGGATTGAAGGGTCAGAAAGGGTGAATGTCAAAGGTCATTTGGAAAGTTATAAATAAAGGCTTGAGAAGCCATTTGATAAATATAAGAGATGTTAGGGTGTGGAGCTAAAAGCTTCACCTTGTTGTAAATAGAAGGAGGATGTTGAGTATGTAGTCTTTGGCATTGGTAGACCACAACTGACGTTGGTTAAGGATCAGTGTACAGTAACCAGCATTGGCAAGATATCAGCCGACATTGATCACCTCCAGTCAGGCAGGGACCGACGTCGATCGCCTGTGGCAGTCAGAACTGTTATTGACGAACAGTCAATTAAGTGAATGGAGAGTTTGCATGATGAAGACCAATTCGAGTCTTTGAGCCGCTTGTCTAATTATTATATGCATGAGATCTATATAATAGACTCATGGGTTATATTGTTAAGTGTTGAACTTGTAAAACCCAAGTGTGGAACTTGGAGAGTTCTTCCCATGGTGGAATCAAGTAAGATTCCCCATGTATGTAAGATCATGTTTGATATGCAGGGTGTTGCAAGATCATGGTGGAGATCTACATGTGATAAGTAAGATCAGGTTGGTCTACAAGGATGTGTGTATGTGAGGGTCAAAATAGGATTGGCAGGGGAGCAAGATCAAGGTGACATCAATACATTATGAGCAGGATCATCGTGAGATCTACTTGGAGTACCAGTTTGTACTCGGTTGTACTAAGAGTACAATGAGGTGAACAACAACTTGTGTTAGTTGTTAGTTGTGACCTATGAGAGAAGATTACTCAGGTGGGAAGATTACTTGGAGCCCTTGAGGAGGAAGCCTCACAGAGGTGGAAGAAGAGTGTGATCTCTTTATTGTAATTTCCTTTGTAATGAGTTGAATACAATTATGTTTTGCCTCTCATACTCTGTGTGTTTTCTCATTGATAGTTATTTATTCTTCTAATTATTTCCACAATCTTAAGTTGCTTATACAATGGTAATCATGTGTGCTCTTAAATCTGACAAGTTGTGTCAAAGCTTTGGGGAATTTAGGTCTTATCAAATGGTATCAGAGCGAGGTTGGATGTTCTCAGAGTGAGTTTGACTAATAGATGGCCTAGATCTGTTAAGTGGTTTATTGATTACAGGTTACTCACAGGGGTTTTTGATTTGAATGGGAATATAGAAATGGTAGAAGAAGGTAAGCTGAGAATGAAGAAAGTTAGGCACAGGACTAACACCACAAGGAGTGTGGTGGGTAGTCTTCAAGTGGGAGCTTGAAGAGGAATACAAGCCAAGATGCAGATTAGACAGAGTATTGGTATAGGTACAAGTGCAGCTATTTATCTCCAAGTGGGAGATTATTAGGGTGTAAAGCTAAAAGCTTCACCTTATTGCAAATAGATAGGAGGTTTCTAAGCATGACAATCACCGGCATGTCAGTAGGCCACAACCGATGTTAGTCAGGGGAAGCAGTGTATAGGAACCATTGGAATCGGTAGGATATCAGCCAGTGTCGGTCACCTCCAGGAAGGCAGGGACTCAACGTCGATCACCTGTGGTGGTTAGAATTGCTGTTGACGAACAGTCAGTTAAGTGAATGGACGTAGTTTGCATGATAAAGACTAGTTTGAGTCTTTGAGCCACTTGTCTAAATTAGTGTATGCATGAGATCTATATAATAGTCTCATGAGTTGTATTGTTAAGTGAAGAACTGTGAAGAACCTAAGTGTGGAACTTAGAGAGTTCTTCCCATGGTGGAATCAAGTAGGATTCCCCATGTATGTAAGATCAGGTTTGATATGCAGGGTGTTGCAGGATCATGGTGGAGATCTACATGTGATAAGTAATATTAGGTTGGTCTGCAAGGATGTGTGTATGCGAGGGTCAGAAGAGGATCGGCGGGGGAGCAAGATCAAGGTGACAGCAATACATCAGGAGCAGGATCATGGTGAGATCTACTTGGAGTACTAGTTTGTACTCGATTATATTGAGTGTACAATGAGGTGAAACAATAGCTTGTGTTAGATGTGTAGTTGTGACCTATGAGAGAAGATTACTCAGGTGGGAAGATTACTTGGAGCCCTTGAAGAGGAAGCCTCACAGAGGTGAAATAAGAGTGTGATCTCTTTATTGTAATTTCCTTTGTAATGAGTTGAATACAATTGTGTGTTGCATCTCATACTGCTGTGTGTTTTCTCATTGATAGTTATTTGTTCTTCTGGTTATTTTCGCATGTATTAAGTTGCTTATACAAAGGTAATCATGTGTGCTCTTAATTCTGACAAGTTGTGTCAAAGCTTTGGGGAATTTAGGTCCTATCAAGAGAGAGCATGATTTTTAATTGTTATATATAGCTTAGAATAGCAAAGGAGAGAAAAAAAAGAGATATTGTAATGTGTTATCATTTATTGAGAAAGCAACATTGAGAGATAGTTGTGTGGTATACACAAAAGGGGTTAGTGCTCATGAATAGTTTTTGTGTTACTGCTTAGTAAAGGGGCTGGTGCTCTCTCAAGTTGGTGCTTATGAATATTATAGTCTGAGTTGGTGCTCATTCATATACTTGAGAATGTTCTCTATGGTTTTTCCCACATTGGGTTTCCATGTTAAATTTGGTGTCTCGCTCTATCTTATGTGGTGTTTATTATTTTAGTTTTATCACATATCTTGAATATATGGTTAAGTGGAATTTGATTAAGTGAAATTTTATAAGATTTATGATATATTGATTCACCCCCCCTCTCAATATATCCCATGCTTAATAGGTTTATCTAGTTAGCTAACTTGACTCACGGTCATGGTCAAAAGTTGGGTAATGATCTAATCTAAGGGTGTTTTGACATTTAGAACCCTCATGTTAATTTTTTTAGAGTCTACACTTTACCCCTTTTATTATACAATTTATGTCAACAAGTTGTAAAACAAAAAATGGATTATGGGTTGAAGGTTTGGTTGCCTCAATCATGGGAGGAGGTGTTACCCCTCAAACTAGGAGTGGATGAGGTGAAATCAAACCAAGTGTGGTTTTGACAAGTAGTTTATGGTGAGTCATGAGGTTGGTGATAAAAAGGTTAAGCATTTGAAGTGTAAACATGCACACAAAATGTGACTAAGTGCAATAGTTGAGATCACATATAGACTAAGTTTCCATGGTTGGTAAAAATAAAAGGTCAATTCTAGAAAGACTGGGGGTGGGATAATTGGGCCACAATGTCAGGCATATTTTATCAAGTTATTCCTATCAAGTTTTCTAGACAAGGTTGGTGTTTTTATAGGTATTCAAGGTAGGAAGTGCTCCTGTGAAAAATACAAATGGTTTATTTTTATGAGGTGGTGTAAGTTTGAATATTTAACATGTTAATGTTGGTCAATGTGGTCAAAAGGACCAATGCAAGGTCATCACAAAATATGTAATAATTTGGGCCAAAATGGCCAACATTGAGGTGGATGTAGTTGGTTGGGTAGGTAAGTAGAGAAGGTAATCTCCAAAGGGTGGAATTGGGGTATATAGGTGCCCAAATTTGAAAGGTTGACATACTAAGTGTTGATAGTCAGGGGCCCTAAATATGATTTTTGGTGGTCACCCTAACTATTAACGATCAAAGATAAAACCCTAAAAGAATGAAGGTTTAAAAAGTGAAAAAAGTTATCATTTTTACTCGCTTGATTTTTGACTCTTGACACTTGTGCATACCTATATCCTTGGTGTTTTATGTGAGAGTGCTAATGAGGTAGTTAATTCTTAGTTGAGTGTGAGATTTGTGTTGAGATTGACCAAAGTGTTGGATTGAGGATGCAGGGTGGATTGGGGCATGGCTAGGTAGTGAGACCTAGGATTCTTCCTCGCTGATGGTTGAGGAATGAGGTAGGGGTTACATTAATTTGGTAGAATAGATTGATTTAGTCATTTTGGTTGAATTTAATTGATTTATGATTGGTTTGGGGGAGGGTTTTGTGTTTTCCCTAGGTATTTAGGTTATAGGTTGTTTTTTATTGAATTTGAAAGTGTAAAAAAAATTTGAAGGGTGGGGTAGGTTGATGGGGAATAGTGTAAGTATTAGGTAGGTGTATTTTAAGCTGGGATGAGTTTTGGATGTTTTTATAGGTAGGTTAGGGTTAGGGTTTTCCATTGGTGGTCACATATAGTGACCATCAATGGTCATACCTGATCATCAATAGTCATATCTGACCATCGATGATTGATGACTATCAGCCAAATGGGGGCCCAACTATCAATGGTCACAATGACCATTGACGATCAATCAAATGGCTAAGTTTTTTAGATGAAAGAAATTGGTGAGTGTAAAATGTTTTAAAATTAAGAATGATAAGGGTAGATTAGGTTTAGGGTAGTTTAAAATAAAATATGTAGATTTTGTTTATATATATATATATATATAATAGGTGCAACTAGGTAAGTAAAGTGGGGTGAAAGGACATTGTCCAATAGCAAAGTAGTTTATAGAAAATTAAGTGTGTTTGCTATATAGAATTTTATAGGCAGGGGATTAGATATAGATGTAAGATCAGGTTCTTTAGATCTTTATAGATATCCACAGTGGGATGGTGGATGATGATTAGCTGCACATGGAGGAGGTCAGCCTCATGGTGATGATGCACTACCAACATGTACTATGAGATGTAGTGATGATCATGGCATCATCAACAGATGGGATCTGGCCATGGACACCTTTCTCCTACCAAATGATGAGATCACTATCTTGATAGAGGATATACATAGGATCACATGGATACTAATTTGGGGGGAGCAAATATATCACATTAAGAGAGACAAGAGGGATGAGCTAATGAAGTAGATATATGGTGATGATTATGAGTTTTTTAGGGAGAATGCTAGTGGGTTTAACTACACACCTTTATATCATAAAGATAGACATGATAGGAAGATGATGACCATGATGATGATGGAAATATCATGTTTTATAGTTCTAGTTTTGAGTAGTGGGAGGTTTTCCTATCTATTGCTTGATGTATTGGTGGAGATGTTACTAGGCCACGTAGTGTTTGGGTGTGTACTTGTGATATTGGTTTAGATATATAAGGATTTATGGGAATTCAGAGCTCATAAAAGGTACAACATAAATGTGGGGCTCATGTTCCACTATTAAGCTAATGAGCACATCTAGGTTCTAAGGCTGATGGGGTTGCCATGGGAGGGTTATGCCCAGATGGACTTTAGGGTGGATTTTATGTAGTAGAGGAGTGATTAATTGCTTATAGGAGCTAGAGGAAGTGTATGAGACATTTATTAGTTTAGAGGGGCATTAGATGCCTTGGTGATTAGATATGTTGTTTGGAGGGCATATGTTAGCTTTTTGAGGTGGGCCCACTATACTTGACACATTTTATTGATGTAGAGCTACAAGTGTATTTTTGAGAAGAGAGAGGGTGAGACTAAGCTCATCCCATTTTATAGTTATTATAGGTATTTTGGGTTGATACAAGGGATTGTGGGTCCATTCTTGAGGTATAGGCAAGAGGATGTTGAGTTTTTACTTCTAGAACCACAATTGGTGGAAATAGTTCTTGATTATGAAGAGCTGCCCACCAAAGCAAAAATTGATTATGTAGTTTTTGTTGATGGCTATGCAGCATGGTATTAGGTCCTTTATGTAATGACAAATTTTGGATGGGATGATGGGGGTAGGTATCCTATGGATGTGGACCTAACTGGTGGGAGTCCATAGGTATAGGTACAGGGAGGTGGTCCTGATGGATAGGTAGAAATGACACTAGCCACTACACAAACATAGGTCATAGATTTATAGGGGCATGTGGCTACATGAAAGGGCCAATTTAATATATTATATGGTTAGCTAACCACTATTATGGGTGAGAGAGACTAGGCAAGGGCTCCACCAGTTTAGGTCAACTAAAAGTGAGATGCTCTAAGGCAGACCATAAGAGTCATAACAACACTAGTAGGTCCAACAAGGACCATTGATATGTAGAGGTATATATCTACTATAAAATATTTATGATAATATGAGGCAATAGTCTTCATGTATTGTCTAGTGTATCCCCAATGGTGTGAGTACAGAGCTAGCTTGGTAGGTGGTTCTAGTATGTTGACACTAGGTTAGTGGGTTACATATGTAACAAGAGACATAGGCACTTTAGGGGGGATAGCATCAATTTGTAGTAGTGCCCTAGGGTCATATGTTATGATATGATATTTATAGGTGTATATGATTTTGATACCAACCTGTGAGTTGATGCAGTGAGATGTAAATGTTTTGAGAGAGAGATGCACATTATTACATGTACTATTTTCTTTTGATGTATATGAGGTATATGATGTGATGATGATATATAGATGTGATTTTATGATTCATGGTTTTAATTTTTATAATTTATTATGATTACACTTATGATATGTAGACTCATTAGCTTAGGCATGTGATGATTATGGATGATGGTTATGACGATGCGATGCTTTATTTTATATATGGTTATGGTGTTTTGATTATGGTTATTATTTATGGACATGTGATGTAATTTATGATTATAGATGTGATGTTATGATTTATAGTTATTTTGTTGATGATAGCACATAAAGTAATTTAGATAACCTAGATATATATGGGAAAAGAGATGAAAATCATGAGACATGCATCTATATGAATATGCAAACCAATTATGAGAGGATAAGGAAAAATCATGATGCTTATTTGTTGGTAATGACTAAACAAAACCAAAGTTATATTATTTTGAGGAATATAAGCCCTTAAAATACTTCACATTAGTATGCATTAGCTGGTAAAAAGGTGTCTTGATCACATAGTGTCAAGTAAGCTCTAAATCCCATAATGTTTATATGGTAAAAAGGGGAGATAGGTGATATGTGGTGTGAAGGGTAGTGTAACCTCTTTTTGGTTGGTTTTTCCCTTCTATAGGTGACATAAGAACCATAATAGACAAGTCCATGCTTTAATTCAAGGTATATACTGATCAATGTGAGAAGTCTATTGATGTTATATATAAAAGTTGATTGCATCTTTCTTGGGATAGCTTGTTCTAATTTTGATAGAGGGTTTTTCTATTGATTTGTTTTGATAGGTTTGTGAAGTTAATCGATGTGGGAAGATACAAATTATTTATTTGACAAATTTGACATATCCATCCTTCAAGGGAGTGGTTTGATTTTGGATTTGTTTATTTTTGTAGTTGTCCTTCAAGGGAGTAGTCAATTTTTTTAAGCAATTCAGATTTTAAGTAGTTGTCCTTCTAGGGAGCAGTCTGCATGCTAGAGAAATTTGACCCAAGCAATATTTAGGTATCCCAAATTATTTTGATGCTAGGTTAGACATTGACAAGGTTAGGTTTATCCTTATGAGGAAAAATTTTAGGGCACAATAAGGTTAATGATAGGTGAAAGGGGTGGTTTTGAAAAACAATGACCATGGGATTACATTTGATTAGGGACAAAAAGTATCCATGAGAACCATGTCATGGGTATAGCCATGATACCCATATTTAAGATTAAGATATGATTATGATGATTAATCACATGGTTCTATATTATAATTGGTTATCCTCGAAGGGATAGGATGAAGGTGTAAAGAAGGTGAAAATTTTAGAAATCAAGGGACAAGTTTACATTACACAAAAGGTGAGTTTGATTCTTGTTTAACAAAATAAAGGATGCAAGTGAAAAACATTGAGAGGCTCACATTATAGTTTGCCTTCAAGAGATGACAAATGATAATATCCTAATCCATACTTATGGCTTATGTATAGGGTCCAAGCTAATTGAAAGAAAACTTACCTCACTTTCTTTTCTCCATATTGGTCACATGTTGATTTTCCTTTAGGATGAGGTCTCCAATGTCAAATTATGGTTCTTTCATGTTATTTTATAGGTGAACTTGACTTGTTCTTGATAGACATGAATATGGTTAAGCACAACTAGGTATCATGCATCAAGTAGCTCAAGTTATGCTAGATGATTTTAATGATAGTCGCTCTCAAAAATGATGTCTTGTATGGATATGCAAAGAGAGGGAATCTAGACTTTGAGAGGCAAGACCACCTCTACTCCAAAGACCAAGGAAAAAGGGGTAGCACTTGTAGAGCTTTGAATTCTAGTGAGATAGGCCCACAAAGTGAAAGGAATTTTTAAGTGTTAATCTTGACTAGAAGCATTGACAATTTTGGTTAACATCTTGTTGAGGGTTTTGTTAGAGGCATCTACCTATCCATTTCCTTATGGATGATAAGGTGAGGAAAAGCTTAACTTGATGCCAAATGCATCTCAAATACCTTGGACTTGTTTATTTTTGAAATATTTTCCATTATTAGTGATAATCCTATGGGGAAAATTGAAATGATAGATGATATAATGATTGATGAAGTTGACTATCTTGTTGGCTTTGGTCGAGATAAGAGGAATAGCTTCCAACCAATTGGTGAAATACTCAGTGATGATGATGGAGTGGTGTTGCTATGAAGAATGAGGATTGATTTCCCCATTGAGATCTAATCCCCATTATGATAAGAGCTAAAATTCCTTAGATACTTTAAGGCTATGAACTGGGGCATGATGTAAATTGGCATGTTTTTGACATTTAATACACTTTTTCACATAATAATAACACTTTTTGTTGATGGTGGTCCAATAGTAGCCAAGGAAAAGTATATGTTTAGCAATAGTGAGACCATAAAGTGTCCTTCACATATCCCATCATGTGTTTCTTTGATAGCATGTGAAGCTTCATAGATATGTAGGCAAAGGAAAAAGAAACTTTTGAAACCAAGTTTGTAAAGGATTCCCCCTAGTATGGTATAAAAATAGGTACTCTGAACAAAGGCTCTTTGGGCATTCTTATAGAGGTTTATAAGAATGATGTTGAGGTTGAGATAGTCGAATGTTTTTTCATACCAAATGTCTAATGGAGATTCCTCCAAATAAAAAATTATAGGGGGGATAAATTAGATATTAGAAGGTGTGATAAAATGATGAATAGTGACAAAGAGTTTAGAATCAATAGGCATGGATGGGATATAAGAAACAAGGGAAGCCATTATATCTATGAACTTATTGGTGCACTATGGAATAGATTCGGTAAGGTAATGATCAAATGATGATAATAGTACATATACTAGTTATTTGTAATATTTCAAGACATCATTCTTACATTGGTAAGATTCATTGATCTAGTTAACCACAAGTTGGTAATCTCTAAAGACATTTATTGTCTTAACTCCCAAGGCTACAGAGGTTTTGATACCTATTATTAAGGCCTCATACTCTGTCATATTGTTGGTACAGTCAAAATCAAGTTTGAAAGAAAGAGATAGAGGTTCACCATCAAGGGGAATGAGAATAATTCTACCACCACTACCATGTTGGCACTTTGAGCCATCGAAGAACATGGTCATTTGTTAGGTGACATCCTCTTGAGAAAGAGTCATGATGGACTCATCTAAAAATGTAAGAGGAAGTGATTAGTTATCTAGAAAATAAGCTTCATCCAATTGATCAGTGATGAATTGCCCTTTAATCAACTTTTATTGGAAGAACTCAAGGTCAAACTCAGTTAGGAGCATGAGCCAATTTGCCATACGCTAGTTTTGGTATGGTTTAAAATGCATGTACTTGAGTGGATTGGTATGGGTGATGTCAAAGGTTTTGTGATTGAGAAGGTAATGATTATGTTTGAAAGCCACAAAGATTGGAGTGAGGAAAAGCTTCTCAATATGGTTGTAATGAGTCTCACACTCTATAAGTGTTCAATTTATATAGTATACAACTTGGTCTTTATTTTTTTCATCATGGTGAGTGAGCATTGCCCCTAAAGAATGGTTAGAGGTAGAGATGTAAAGGTAGAAGGGTTGATCCTCTTTAGGAGGGATAATAATGGGTGGATAAATAAGGTATTCTTTGAGTGAATAAAAGGTTTATTGATAGTCCTTAATCCACTAAAAAGATGTATTTTTATTAAGAATTTGGTGAAAGGGTTGACATCTATCTGATAACTGATAGATGAAGTGATGGATGGATTGGAGCTTCCCATATAGGATGTGGAATTAATTAAGGTGGGTTAGAGGTGTCATGTCTAGGATATTTCTAAATTTAGTAGGGCCTACTTTGATTCCTTAAAGAGAGATGATAAATCCAAGAAGCTTTCCAGATAGGACCCAAAAAACACATTTCTTGGGGTTGTGTTAGACATGAAAATGGATTAGGTGCTCAAAGAGATTTTTAATAGCTTCTAAATGATCCTTGTGATATTTAGATTTCCCAAGGAGATCATCTACATATTCCTCTATAATTTTATGGATGAGATCATGGAAGATGTAGGTCATTACACATTGGTAGGCTATCTTAGCATGCTTTAGACCAAATGGCATGACCCTATAGCAAAAGGTTCCCCATGGAGTGATGAAATAAGTCTTATGTTAATATTTAAGGGTGATCAAGATCTGATTATATGCTAAGAAACCATCTATGAGAAATAACATCTTGTGGTTGGATGTAAAATCAACAATTTGGTTGATGTGAGGCAAAGGGAAGTCATCCTTTGGACGAGCAAGTTTGAGGTCACGATAGTCAACATAGAGGCAAAGTCCACTTGTGAGATTGGTAATGGGAACAATATTGGAAACCCATTAGGGATAGTCAATGGATTAAATTAAATTGATAGACAAGAGGCATTAAAGCTCTTCTTTGACTAGAAGGGTGATACGAGGGTGCATCTTATGAAGCATTTGCCTAATGGGCTTAGTGTTAAGATGGATGATGATGTTGTGGAGAGATATAGAAGGTAAATTCTAGGCATATCATAATAAGTCAAATCAAATACTATTATTTGGTCATGAAGGAAGGAAGGGTAATCTTGTTGTTCCAAAGAATCTAAGGATTGACCAATTTTTATAATGTGAGGATTATCCTGAGTACCCAAGTTGACAATGATAGTGGATTCATTCAACATGGTTTGGTTTTTAGGAGGAAGGGATTTTTGGATATAATAATAACTTGCACCAATATAAGTGAGAATGGAATCATCATCTTGATGTTACATAGTTTGGATGGTAAGAGAATCATTTTCTACCATTTTAGGATGAATCAAAGGAAAGATTTTAGTTTGGACACCATTTTGATAGGTCAAGGAGCCCAAACTAATGGTATTGAATAAAAACATTAGAAGGGATGGTTTTGAAATCCTTATACTTTGAAAGAGATGGGGTTAGTGAGTATATAATGTCTTCTTTAATAGTGGCAATGTGTTTGGGTGAATCAGTGGGTTCTACTAGTGTGATGAATGCAAGGCCAAATAACTCACAAATTTTCTTGGTTTTTATCAAAGATAAATCATGGGCTCCATATTCATAATGGTTAATGCTAAATCCCTTCTTGATACACCTATGAAGGTATAATTTGGAAAATGTCAATTTCTCCAAATAGAAAAAATCAAAAGTAAATGGCGAGGTAGAAGAGGTGGTGGAGGAAATAAGATGGGGATGATCAAGTCCCCCATAGATGAAATTAGTTTTGTGGTTTGGAAGTCTGAAAATAATTATAGTTTTGATATTAGGATCATGACTATGATTATGGTCAAGGTTACCATACTATTGAGGAGTATGGAAGGCATCCAAGGCCAAAAGATGATATTTTCTCAGTGAGAGATGTTAGAATATAGGTTTTAAGGGGTCTTTTGTGGGATATGAGAGGAAGGGATAGATGATCTAGTTGAATATTTATTGATGGTGGGAGTAGATTTATTATTGGTTGATGGTGAGGTAGATGAGAGAGGAAGAAGAACATTGTTGGGTTGATATGTCATGTTACAAGATGTAAAAGGACTTGGATCAGCTTGTATGGTAACAACCTAACTCTCATGCTCTAACTTAACACATCAATGTAAGGTGGATGGGACACAACTCATGGAGTGTATCCAAGTGCATCCAAGTAAGATGTTGCATTAGAAATCACCTTCTATGATGTAGAAGAGACTTTTAAGTGTGTAAGGTCCCAAGTGGATGTGGAGATGACTATTTCCAAGGTTATGTCCATAGTATCATTAAAGGAATGGAGGACTATTGTGGTTTCTAACATGATATTCTTGGTAGCTAGAGTTGGTCATAAGAATGAGATGAGATAATATTAATACTATATCCCCCATCAGTCATCACCCTTTTGATATATGTTTTATTGATGTATGTAGTGATGAAGAGAGGTAGATCAAGATCTTCAAGATGAATAGAAGGTATTTTTGAATCCTTAAATATGACAAGAGTGGAAATTTGAAAATATCAAACAAAGGCTACAAGAGATTGAGGGTCTTTAGGTTGGACCTCTATATATTATAGGGATTTTATTAGTGTTTGGTGGTGATGGGGTGAGGTGTTGATTAGTTCTTATAGGCTCATCTTCATCGATGTGTGGTGAATCTATTTCAAAACTACTTGCTAGATAAATTTATAAGGATCAGAGGGAGAGCACCCAGAATGGATGTTTTGGGTTTTGCTGAAAGAGAAGGTGAAGGTGCTTGAGTTCTGTTATAAGGTTGAGGGATGGAAGGGTATGTCCATGAAATGGACACTTTAGCCTTTCCCTTGTCCCTTTTTTGGGCTCAAAATTGGGTGACCACATGTATAGTTTGGATGAGGGGAAGCATTGGGATAGAAGGCTACTTTCATTCTTCCTCACTCTTGGATGAGAGTACAAGAGTGGGTAAGTGTTGGATAGGTTCATTTGGTGGTTGGGTTGATAATGGGCTTCATAGAGGTTCATCTTATAATAGATCATCCTCATCCCATAAGTTATGGATAATTCTAGGAGAGCTTTATAGTGCTCTATGTCATGTCTAGGTGTCTTATGGTATGAGCAGATTAAATTTGAATTGAAACAAGATGGTTTAGGACTTGACAGGTCAAAGGGTTTGATAGGTGGTATATTTAAGGAATAAGTTTGTAAAAAAATTTGTAAAATGGTCGAATAAGATTCAATCAAAGGTGTTAAGGGTCATGGGATTTTATTTTTCAAGGTGGAAGCCTTCTTAGAAGTAGGCTTTATGATAGAGGTTATGGGTGGTAGAATGGTTTTGGTAGGTGGGTTTGATTTGGGTAACTTGGTTTTGGATGGTTTTGAGGTGGAAGGTTGAAAAGTGAAAGATTTGGAGGTGGATTATTGAGATGATGAAGGTTTGGATATAGGTGGGTAGGTAGAGGTAGTTTAGATAAGAATGATGGATATTTTGATGTTTCAGAGGGGGTAGGTAAAGGTAGAATAATAGGAGGAAGTTTTTTTTGGGTAGTTTTGGAAATATTCACCTTATTGATAGAAGGATAAGATCCTAAGATGGAATAAATATTGGGTACCAAGATAGAAGGTAAGAGGGAAGGGGTGATATGGTTCTAGTTCTACATGGAATTTTTGGTGGTTCCACCTTCTTAGTTGGTTTAGTTAAGTTTTTATTTGGTGGACTAGATGGGGTTACGTCCAACTTCAAAGATGGGTGGATAAGGATAGAAGTAGGAAGCATCCCTAGGTTATTGATAGTTTTGATTAAAGAGATTTAAGGTGATTTAATAATTTTAGATGGAGATGGTTTGGATGGTTCTTCCATGGTTCTAGGGAAAAAGGTTTTTGATGAAGTGGTTGAGGTTGTGAACTAGGAATTTGACTCAAGAGAGGTGATTAGTATTGTGTTAGTATAAAAATGCAAACAAATTTATAAAAACACACTAATTAGCATACATATCTAGACCTAGCTACTAGGGAAAGCTTAGTTAACAAACATGAATGAAACACAAAACTAAAATTCAAAATAAACCTTCCTTTACATTCCTTGGATGCTTTAAAGTGCTTTTTATAGTGGCTTTCTTAGTTTCTGCTCTTGAAGTTTGCATCAATGGAAGTTTGGATACCTCCATCTCTCCTTGGTACCTTATGTATTTGGCTTGGCTTAGCTTGGCTCAATATTTAGGCATAATAACACTAACTAGTATGAGGCTTTGAAAATAATTCAACATTATAAATTTGCATTATCTAAGCTTAAAATTTATGTGGTAAGGCCTCCTATTTATAGATTTTTGTAAATGGGTAGAACCAACCTAAACTTTCCAACTCAAGATTGAGATGTGTGGCTAATGATTAATCCAATTTTTAAATTAAAATTAATAAATAAGCTCTTCAATATTTGGGATAGAGGATCAATTAAGAGGCATGGAAGGGATTTGATGAGGCATGGGAGGCATTGATGAGGCATGAGAGGGGTTTACCTTAATATTTTATGCTTGTATGGCCTAGGGATGTCTTCCCAAGAAATTATGTCACCTGATAATGGAGATATTCAATATTCATTTATAAAAATAATTATTCAACAAGTTTCCATGGAATTATTAATTAAGTTATAATTTGGTTTATTTAGCTCTTAAGCATGATTAAGCACTCTATGCACAAATTACTCAAATTGATCAGAATGCCTTGTTATTGTCCAAATTTTGATTGGATTGGAATTGGAAGTTAACTTTAGATGCATTAGATCCATTATCCCATTTATGATGATTTCAACACAAAATAAAAAAGGAATGTATCTCATGTAAGAGATTTGATAGAAAAGAGCAATCCAAAGCACCTAGGTGCAAAATTGGCATTTTGACTTGGAATGATCTTATCAAAGTTAGCTGGACCATAAATTACATTGCCCCATTTAACGATACTCTAGATAAATCAGAACTTGAATATGTTAGTTTCACATCATTTATCATGTTTTAGTGTTTTTAGGCCAAATTGTGTACTTTGGTGGAAATTGGTCCAAAGCCTAGTTGGGGGTTATTGGTGGCCAGATTTAGGTGTCTATAGAGGTAATTATAGGTTTAAGGGTAAGTGTGACTAAATATGGGGTAGATAAAGGTGAAGTTGAATGTTTATTCTTGTTTTAATATGGTATCCCAAGATGGTGACAAAAGGTGGCTTGATTCATATTGGGTTGAGAAGAGAATTTTAGGCTTTGGACTAGTCTAGATAAGGCTTTCTAAATTGGTTTGGTTCCTAGGGCATCAGATTTAAATATTAGGCCCATATGTTGGGGTAAGGTAATGGCTTCTTCACCCTTGTCCTTGATGAAAGTTTCCAAGATTTGGGAAGATGTTTCCTTCATGGAAGGAGTAGATAAGTTGATCTCTCTTTGTGGAATGGTTTCCAAAGAGACAGTAGGTGATTCTATGATGGGGGAGGAAGGTGTGATGGAAATGGCACCTCCTTTGGTATTTATATCAAAGGAGAGGTGGGTAAGTAATTTGTATCATTAATTTAAGGAAAAGAGGTGGTTGCTTTCTTTATTTGGGTATCCAAAGGAATGGAGGATGATTCCACCACTTAATAAGTGGAGTGGAGAAAGAGGTTGTTGAGGCAATGGTTTCCTCAATAATAGGTTCACTAATAATTACATTGACCATATGGACCTCATGAGCATGATATAATTCAAATTTATTATCATCATGGTTAGTATAAGGGGCATGATTGGGAAAAGGTTGTCAAAAGATGTTGAGTGACTGATTTGAGGGTGCATTAGGATTATCCAATGCAAGTTTTCTTTTATCAATCAAGCTGGGATGATGTTTTTAAAGGTGTTACACCTATTAATGTCATGTCTAATGACTTGGTGGAAAGCAAATAAATCCCTCTCATTTTACTAATCAGGCACAAGGAGAGAAGCATTGAATTATTGAGGAGGTTTTATGAGGGGAGGTTGTATGATGTTGGATTTGAGAAACTTGTCCAAAATTGAAGCATATGACTCCCCTAGTGGAGTGTATAATTTTGGATAGCCTAGTTTTGATTTTGGGTTTGTTGACTGGAGGAGTTAGAGGAGTTGGTTTGGTTGGGTTGGTTGACAATTAGAGGTGGAGTAGTTTTAAAGACAACCATGTTTACAACTGCCTTTGGTTTAGTGTTAGGGTAATTAGATTGGTTGGTGGTTTTTGATGGGGAAGGGTCATTGGATTTTAAGCTAAAGTTTCTATTTCTTAGTTTTTAATTCTCCACATCAATGGATTTGGTTTCTAGGTTATGTGCCATAGTCAAATCCTTGTCAAAATTTCTAAAGGTTTGAACCTATAGAGTAGGGGCGATGTGTTTGGCATAAGCCGAATAAAAAAGTTTAATCAAATTGGGCTAGGGAAAAGAGAAAGAGATTTGGTTGATAAGGCCTCTCCATTGATCTACAAAATCTGTAAGTGATTTGTCATCAAATTGCTTGATGGAGTAAAGGTCAGTGATGGAGACCTTCTTAGATATATTGATTAAAAAGTGGTCTAAAAAGGTTTGGGTGAGTTGGGAAAAGTAAAAGATAGATTTTTTAGTGATATCACTATACCAATATAATGTTAGTCTAGATAAAGACATAGGAAAGGTATGAAGGAGAAGAGCATCACCGTAGGCAATCAAATAGAAATAATGTTGAAATGCTCTTAGGTGTTATTGGGGGTCTTCCTTTATTTGGAATTTAGGAAATTTAGGTAGTTCCTATTGAGGAGGATAAGTTTGGATAGGGATGGATGGGTGAGTAGGTTCATTATAGTCTGGTCATAAGATACAAATTTGTGAGCCCTAGAGATTATGACTCTAAGTTGTCTTGTCCATCAATATTTTGACCAAATTTGTTTGGGGTTAAGGAGTTCCATAATTATATGGTAAATTTTGTTGAGGTTAGGTGGATGCAATATATGGATAACTGGTAAAAGGTTGAGAAGATGCCACATGTTGTTATTTGGTCATTGAAGGTTGGGATGATACCACATAAGGGTTAATGGGCACAAGAGGTTGGGTATAAGGTGCCACATATGGGTTAATATGCACAAGAAGTTGGGTGGAATATAAAGCTATTAATCCTTATGAATTAGGAATATAACATGGGTGGGGTGTCATATGTATTTATTGAGGAGTTGATGTGGGTTAGTTTAGAAGTATGATCAAATTGGTAGATTGGGGGATTTATATGGATTGGGTTGGAGGTATGGATGGGTTAATTGGTTGGTTATGAGTTGTAACTCTAGTATAGATAGGTAGAAGGGTAGAAGGTATATAAATCACCACATTTTTAACTGAGGTGGAGATTGGTGGGTTGGCAGTGATAAGGAGAATAGTGGAAATATAGGTAGAAGGTATCCCCATAGTGGATTGAGTATGGGTAATAAAAAGTTAGGTTTCCCTTATGTTTGAGGAGTTATTGGTTGGGTTGTTTAATTTAGTTTGGGTAGAGGTAATGGATAGGTTATTGGTGGAGGAATGTGTTTGAGTGATCATAAGTTGGGTAGAGGTAGTAGCAACAAATGTGTATCCCATAATATGGGGAGGCATCCCATAAGGTGTATCACTAAGAGGAACCAAAGTAGGGGTGTGGTAAGATAGGTTGTTGAGGTAATGTTAGAGGGTCATGGGTTGTTGTCAAGTAAGGTGGAAAATTTTGCATCACGTTAGAAAAAAATTTGAGGCATGGTAGGGTAGGTAGAAAGATGGGTATAACCTTCAACATCTAAGTTATACTCCATATAGGAAAAAGAAGAGGAAGGTGGCTCTTGGTTGGTTTGGTTCCTCAACTATTATCTAGTAAAAACCATATGAGGAATAAAAATGAAAAAAGGAAAGCACGCAACTCAAACATAAAGAAAATAAATAAAAATATCTCAAGGTAATAAAAAACATAAATTAGAGTGCATTTTTATAAAATCTTAGGGTAACTTTTATCTCACTTTTGGCTTATTCCTTAGTTATAAAGTGTGAATAAAAAATTAGTTTGTATAATAGGTACTAGAAATGAAGTCTATGGTTGGTTTCAGGTGTTTAAGGATCTTAAAAGGATCTATGTTGGAAATCAATATGCGGCTTGGTATTGGGGCTTACCCACTCCCTTCACACACCACAATAATAAGGGTGTTGGGTGCTTGATGAGGGAAGAGAAAGAAAAGAATTTTTTAATATATATGCAACTCAAGAGAGAGATTGAGTAGTTTTGGATGAGTGAGTAGGTTTATATACAAGGAAAACAAGGTGATCAACACCTTGGTGAAGATGTAGTAATCATGGAGGATGTTGAAGTGTTATCTATTTTTTATCCATAATAAGGATCAATTCTTGGGAAAGAAGAAGATGATGAAGAACGAGATGAGGAACATCTACAAGAATGATTGCAAATATTTAAGGCATCAAGGGAGGCATTTGAGCATCAATGTTTTAAAAAATAATGATTTGTATGTGTTTTTAGGTGAAGATAATTAAGTAACATCTAATTTTTATAAGGATAGAGATAATTTTGAGAGATGGAATCAATCTAAGAAGAAGGAGATAGACGAATGGTATGAATAAATAGTGGCTAGTGCAAGAGAAAAGTTGAAGGAGGATGCTAAGAGGCCAAAGATGAAATAATAAGGATAAAAAAGAACCATATAAGATTTTTAGATTAATATAGGAGATGAACAAGTCAATTTTTAACCATTATAATAAGAAAATAAAGGAGAAGGCATTGCAAATGATATAAATCAACAAGGAGTGGTTGAACAAGCCATGAACAACGAAAAAGAAAGGTATGGATTGAAATCAAGATTAAATAATGATAACCAAAAATTATAGGTAGAATATGGTGATGATATATTATCTATGGATAACATAGGAGATGAGGTGAATAATTAGTTACATTAGGTCAAGTACTTTATAGAGGTACAAGATGAGTTTTCAAAGAAGCAAGACAAATATAGAAGATGAAGAGACAGGAACCAGATAAGAATAAACTATAAGGACAAGAGGTGAATTAGTTAGTTAATATCATATAATTACATGAATAATAAATCAATAAAAAAAATTAGACCAAACACATTTGAGTAAAATCTCAAATTTCTCCTACTTGGGTAGTTTAATATAGAGCATAACCATGTAATAAAAGATTTAGTATGTTTATTAGTGTTTTATAACCAATTTTGGGTATGTGATGGGTGTTATATGTATTTAAAGGAAAATTAGGTTTATTTATAGTCATTAAGAGTCTTTGGTGTGTTTTTTTTTGGTTCTTTTATATTTTCTTGCCAAATTCTAAGTTTGAAATTTTGAATTTAAGAACTAGTCTTTATGAGGTGTTATGAGTCTTATGAGGAATATTATGGTTGGTAAATGATATTTTAAGGTATTATAAGGTTATATTAATTTATTTTGGGTCTTTAAATATTCACTTTATGATCAAAATCAATGTATTCCAAGAAAATAAAAGTGCTAACTACCACCTACATGGAGGTGGTCAAGAAAATGAAGTTATTTTGCATGTTTAGAATATAAGTAGAATAGAAAACATAGACAAATTATTGTGTTAATCATATAAAAATATTATTAATTTGATAATAATTAAAAATTAAAATAATCCCAATAAAATATCATGAATTGAAGGAATTCTACCTGCAAAAAGAATATTTCTATATATAAGACTGTATGTACGTTTATGAGCATGGAATAAAGCATTGTTTGATGAATCATTGTTTAATTATTATGAATATTATATATGTGTTTTTAAATTATTTTTATATTTATTTTACATAATCCTACCTTATTTAAAAGAGTGAGAAGCTATAACCACTCCATTGAGAATAATTCTAGTTTTTGCACAACCCAATATAAAAACAATAGGGTGTTTCTTTTGAATAAAGTTGAGGTAATAAGAAGGTAATAAATAATAATATATTTTTTTAAATAATTTTTATGTATAATAATCCCATTATTAACACTCAATATTATATCAAGTCTTTATTTGATTATTACACAATCCATTCAAGAACTCTACCCATACACAGTCATCAACACCAAGAAAAAAAGGTAGGTTGAATGATTATTTATTGGTTCTTGAATTTGTTTTGATGAATGATATTTATATATAATTTATTTTTGATAATTATATATTATTTTTAATCCCATAAATCCATTATATGTATAAAATACAATGTAAACTAGTACACAGTCTTGTCACATGGTCTATAAAGAACACAAAGTTCTGTCTTTTTGCATGTAGGAGCCTTTTGGGGGTTGTTTAAGGACTAATAACTATTTAAAAATGTGTAAAAATATTTTAAATACCATATAAAATATTCATGTTCCTTTTATAATCTTAAATATTCATTGAAGTGCTCAAAACCATTTATTTTGTATACATAGTCCTAAAAAGAGACCAAAAACCGTATGTTTTGGCTTGTAGAAGACTTTTGAAGGTTAGATATTTGAAAATAAGGGTTGAAAGATTTCAATTAAGGTAAT